>JAODAL010017471.1:0-77639 GCA_025379985.1 Phyllomedusa bahiana
GATTAGCTTCATTTAAAAAAAAGGTAATGTGCTGTGGGGACTGAAAAGCGGGGCTTTATTGTAATCTTTTTTAGAGACAACAGTCAACTGCATTGTCAGAGTAATGGGTTCGCCAGAAGTTGAATATGCTAATCACTGCTGAAGAACCACCCACAGCCGGAAGAGACAGAAAAAGTGCAAAACTGCTAGAATTTAGTGAATCATTTAAAGGGGTTATTTGGTATATTTTTTTTAAATATAAAGAGTGCACTTATCAAATACAAAAAATGCACTCACTTCCTTCGTACTTAGCTCCAGCACTGCAGCCATACGCCGCGTCTTCTTGTTGTTTCGTTTACTTTAGGCTGTAGTTGTTGGCTTAAGACTACTGCAGCCAATAATTGGTTGCAGCAATCACAAGTGGTTGATGAGGTCACCAATCAGAGTTGTTCACTTCCAAAAGCTTATGTTTCATGGACACATGCCTTTGAGGGTTATTTTGGTGAATACATAATCAGAATACACTCTGGTTCTTGTGATATTCTAAAACCATACACGCACATTGGTTTGCATAGGAGCTGGGTACACAAAATAGGAGAACATTTTCAGGACTAGGTTTGTGTTAGATAGTCCATTGCAAGTTCTGGAAAAAATAATGTCAATGAGGTCTGTCACATGACAGAGCTGGCACTGCCCTCCTTATTCATTTGTTTCTGTGACAGAACAGAAAACTACACAAGCAGATGTCAACTTAAACCCATAAAGATTTCTGGCCAGGTTTAGAAAGGGTATTTTTTGTGCTTTAAAGCTCATGCAAAAGAACTGTAGTTTAAAGTCTTTTGATGCTTTCTACTTTACAGTAACCATTTTCTGATCATTATACAAATATTATGTGTCCACATTAAATCTGAGTGTTTCTTCTAAATCAGTTCAATTGTTCTTAATTTTCATAATGTTACTTCAGAGTAATGAGTATGTTTATATGAAAGCTTGTGTCTTTTGTCTGAGCTGTACAGATAATGCTGCCTAGGAAAAAGGATAAATTAATAAGCTCTCCTCCAGGAAGAGAAAATCTGTCTCTCATGTACCACCTATTCTAGACAGCGTTCCTGCCAAGTCAACCCTGACTCATTAAAGAGCCTTGGCCAATGACTAAAGATTTTAACCAAGCCAGAATGGGTGAAAGTTCAGTCATCCATATGTAAACAGCTGTTTCAAAGTTCTTGCCTCTCATCAATACAGAACATGGTTGTGGCTGATTGGGTGAAAGTCCTTTGATGTGCCATAGCTCTAGAAGAGATGTGTTTATTCTTATTCAGAGCAACAAGCTAGCTTATAAAAGTTCTGTAGAAAAACACAATATGCCACCTACCAGGACCATTATGAGAGATAAAACTTTAACTCCTTAAAGCCCCCCCCCAAAAAAATTCAGTTTTTCTCCTCCTCGACTTTCAAAAGCCATAACGTTTTTATTTTTTCACATATATAGACACATGAGGTTTTTTTATTTTTCAGGACAAGATGTACTTTCTAATGGTGATATTCATCGTGCCATAGAAAATAATGGGAGACCGTAACCGCCGAGTGTTAGCTGCAATTACAGCTAACACTCGGTGACTGTGTTGCAGGATCATGCTGCGATCACGCTACACAGTTCCTTAATGCCACCAGGACGTACCCATATGACCAGGTGGGTTAAGGAGTTAAGCAGTACATAAGCAGTGAACATATAGGACCTCTGGTAACTGTATAAAGATATCTTTGTAATTCTTAAGCTACTTTACAATCCATCAAAGATGTAATCTATGGACCAGGCTCATGCAACCAGTAAATTAGGAATTGTGAATCTGGCATCTGATATAATTTCATACAGTAAGCAGAAGTAGCTTAGCGGGGATGATTCTCTTGTTTATTTACTAGAACTGTGTTTTTTTCTGACATTTCTTTCTCTTTTAAGTAAATTATTGTCTTTCCCAAGAAATATATAATGCAGCACATCTTTGCTTTCTGGTTCCTCCATTTTATCTTCAAGAAACATGAAAAAATTGTTAGTCAGATGTTACTGTGGCATAGTGGAATAGCCGCATTGTATTTTCAGTGAAATCATATGTGTGACCTATTATTGTAAAGCATTCTGTTACATTCTGGTGTTTGGCCACAAGATGCCACTGTCTCTGAAGACTGGTGTATGCAAATGACTGGAGACTGGAGACCAGAGGCCATTTTGGAAAGAGCAAGAAAGAAAGACAAAGAGAAGGCAGGAGAGAACAGACGCTGACTGAAGATTGACTGAGATTTCCTGCTCCGTTTGGGCTTAAAGTGTGAGAACCCCCAGAGAGAGAGGAATATAACTGTGCGCATAGAAGCTGTTGTCAAAGAAAGCCCCACGAAGGAAAGAACACTCTTCAGAGACTGAGAGGAGCGACTACATCTTGGATGTCGGCTTCAACAGCAGGGATCATCACCTCAGAGCAGCAACTGCTGGCCATCGAAAAGGTATACCTGGGTCAAAGAACGCGTGCACGCCAACAAACCTAGGACTATGTGCAGGTCTGTTAGTCTAGTTAGGAAAGATTTGTTTTTAGGCCATAAGTGTTTATCCAACTACGCCTCCTGATTTGGGACATTGGTTGGGGCTTGCTATAGCACTGTTATTTTATGAAAACCGTTCGCATGTGAGAGGATCTGTTTTATATGTATATGTCTGGGGATAGCGGGTAGAGTTGGTTACGTTGTAAGCTGCTGTGCCACACCGCGAGCATGCCTTTGAACTGCACCACACACGATTGCTCCAGACTTTGTACAGTATTTAAAGGTAAAGGGTGTTCGGCCTTTCTGAACCCCGTGAGTATGTAAACTTATTGTGCATCCAGAGGATACACTCTCGGCGGCGCGCTGTGTGGCACAGGGGCCTTGGTCACTATTTTGTATATGTGTGCTTGGGGATTTGTTCACAATGCTTTCCTG
The DNA here is from genome assembly GCA_025379985.1 of Phyllomedusa bahiana. Lineage (NCBI taxonomy): Eukaryota > Metazoa > Chordata > Amphibia > Anura > Hylidae > Phyllomedusa > Phyllomedusa bahiana. The sequence goes on from JAODAL010017471.1 coordinate 2,947, forward strand.
AAAAGTTCTGTAAACTATTGGTTGTTGAACTGGTGTTGGAGTCGTTTTCTTCGTCCGTAACTTCGCTGTATTCCGGAGTCATACCTCGGTGATCGGCTTACATTACTATTTTAGGGTATGCAAATACACACTCTCTGGCATGGTGCAGTCAGTGCTGACATTGCCAGACAGGAGGAATGATTAATGCCCAGTTGTCAATTTATGCCTACATTTTTTTTAGGTGAAATAAGAAAGCCATTTGAGCTAAAGCTGTTTTCTTCTTCCCAAAAAAACAACAAATAATTGTTAGAATTGCCATTTTTTTCAGTTAAATGTTTTGTTGTACATGACTTAAAACTGTTTGGTCAGTTAACGAATTTGAGTCCAATTTTCTATTATGTATGTAATTCACAAATGCATGATGAACACATTTTAACTGCAATATGTTAGTACAACCAGACATAACAGATGTCTGCACACATTTATTATTGTAGTGCACATTTGCACATTTTTACCAGTCTTCCTTCCCCCAGATCTCCATATAAGATGCAAAGCAGGTGTTGAGAAATTAATTAAGTTTACTCAGTACCCTGGACAGCAGCAACATACAGTATTTTTTACTGTGAGCGGAGAAGTGCAAACTAAGACCTAACAGTTCCAATTACAATTAGCAAGTTATCATTTCCAGAGCTACAGCTTAACAACAGCTGTAAAGAAACAAACAATATCAATTTGCTCATATCAGATTAATTTCAGTTTATTTTTCAAATGTTATTTATTGTAGCCACAACTTTATCTAAAGGGAAATTGATGTAAATTCAGAAATAGGATAGTTGTGTTATGTGTATGGACATCCACACTAACACTATTGGCGACATGTATGAACAGGACTGCACCAGTTTTCTAGCATGGTTTAAGACAAAAAAAACTGTCGTAGCCCTGTCCAACAGATGTACTAACTGTTCTACACCAAAATCTGGTGCATGCTATTGCAGACCAGATACTTCTTCTACGGGGGTGTGTCGCACCAGATTCTTATGACGTGCCACATTTATGAATGTGTCATAACAAAATGTGGGGTGAAACTGTCATACCAATCCATATCAATTTCATAGTGGTCAGACTGAGACAAATTTTGCTGTATACACTCTATGCCTTTGTGACATATAAATGTGTCTCGCAGTGGCACATATTTATGAAGTCCTGGGAGACACTTAAATAAAATGATGAATGCTATACTAACTTCATGAGAAGTATAGCTCTATGTTGTTATTTCATCTAACATCCTGTACTGATTTTCTGTGAGTGTTTCTCCTTCCCACAGCATCAATTCAGAAAATACAGACTTTTTGTATTTTCAACAATGGGAGTTTTGCTGCATAATAATGTATAGCATTACTGCGCTAAACTCTTAAGCTCCCTCTAATGGGGCTGCAAGTAGTGAAATCTTTATCATTTAAAACTGATCTTTCCTGATCTATTGGATCTCTATTTGTGATCTACCTGATAACAGTACAGGATAGAAGGGGTGATGAAGTGTTTTATGATTTTTCTATTAAAAAATGCTGCTAGAATTCAAAGAATGAGCATGTAGCACTCCCAAGCTCTCTGAGTCCTGACAGCATTTTCAAATAAAATATTCTGGATCAAATTATATCTGCATTTCAATACTAAATGAAATATATATCTGTGAACTCATTCCCTCCCTTTTTATCATATGTTGATCTTGGATAAGGAGGTCTGATAGGAGAGCTTTATTCCTATTTTTGTGACTTCGTGACCAACTTTCTTTATACATCTAAGTATGAGTTAAATGGGTTTTGCCATGATAGACATTGATAATATATCAAAAGGATATGCCATCAATGTCAGATAGGTGTGAGTTCCACCTTTGGGACCTATGCCTATCTCCATAATGGGCCCCTGAGTTCTGAGCACAGCTGAATGCAACCACTCAGCTGTACTCAGAACTTTCATTGAAATTAATAGAAAGTGACTGCACATTTCTCCATTCTAGAGTTAGGTGCAGGTCCCATGGGTGAAACTCACACCTACCTGACATTGATGGCATATCTTATCGATATGCTATCAATGCCTGTGATGGCAAAATCCCTTTACCTCATATACTAAGATATATGTAGACAGTTGCTAATGAAGTCAAGATTACTGTATCACATTAAACATTTTCTATCCAAGGTCAGCATGTGATAGGAAGCGCTATTTGTTTCAGGGGGGGCATTCTGAAGATAGATAAACCCCTTCAAGGTTTGAGAGGTACGCATGGAAGTTTGAGAAGGGGCAACTGAAACATATAGGTAGAAGGAAAAAAAAAAAAGATTGAGCAAACATTCTGGTCATAAATGATTCAACAACTCCGGGTTATACAAAACAAACTTATGGTATTCATAATTATATATGTTTTAAAGACACTAAAAATAAGTTTATAATGAGTTCTATTTTCACTTATTATAGGCATGAAATGAAAGATTCACACTGTTAATTTTTTTGTTTCAACTATGGAAAAAATTGAAAACACAACATTGTATGTTCTAAAATGATATACAAAATGTAAAAAATCACTGATAGAAAGATTAAAAAGATAAAAATAAAAAACATCTTCAAACACTATAAAGACAAATTAAGGACCACATGTATGAAACTGTTTAGGTCTAAAACTCACTCTTTTTCCCATAGTAACCTACAGGCAAAGAAGTGAGTTTTAGCCCCAAACAGGTTCATACATGTGGCCCTAAGACGTTAGTGATGAATTTTAGGTCTATTTCATTTAAAAATGCATACTAAAGGGCAGTAACTGTCGTATCAAGCATTTGCTTAACTATGTGATAAACAAAAACTCAATAGCAAAACACATTCATATCAATATTATTTGTGGTGTTTGAATGGATGATTTTCACTTGCCGGACTATATCCTTTTTATAAACATTAGCGTTTTCACTTTAAATGGCCATTTTACTCAAGAGACTTTTCAGATTTTTGTGTATTGTAAATTTAAGTATGTTTATTTTGGTGTATGATAATTTGTAGCACGATAGACAGACTGGGAGTCATGTATGAAATTTGGCGTTTAAGTGCCAAATGTCATGCACATAACAATAGCCAAGAATGCGCCTGATTTACAGTAAATCAGTACAATAAATCAGGTGCATTTTAGCGCTAGGGTGACATTTCTAGTGCAGGTAAACCACTTTGAAAGTGGTATACCTGTTCCAGCAGTAATGCGCCTAGAATTGCCAAAGTGAAGCTTTAAGTCTATAGCTTCGTACAGTTCTAGTGCATCCTGCCTCCCACATCAGGTGCATTACAAAGTGCCGCTTGCGCTCTGTAATGCGCCTGATGATGGCGTATGGACCATTTAAAAATGTAGCGAATTGAGCTGCGCTGGATATCGGGCTTAAAAGACGCCAGATATCTGGCTCAGCCCCATTCATACATGCCGCCCTACATGTCCTGTTCTTTTTTATTGGTTCTACAAAGTTATGAGCTGCAGTATCCTGCAGGACCATTCTGATAGTTTGTGGTGGCTAACAACAGGGATGAAATCCTTATGTTAGCCTGTGTTCTGTAGATCTCGGCTTGGATATTTGGCTTGCTCTTTTCCAGGAGATTTTGGACTCTTTTGCAGGACTTGAGGCACAGGAGGCACTGGTATGGTGGATGCTGTAAGATACACAGTAGACCCATGTGGAGTCGATCATAAGGGTCCCATGTTTTTTGAGAGCAATTTTTTGTAGAAGAAGCACAGTGCTGCATTGACATGAACTACTTGATCGTTGCAGAGTAGATGGTAAGCTGGTGAAGTAACCATTACTCTCCTGGAGCTAGATATGGATTGACCTCGGCAGTGGACAGCTTTCAGTATCCTATCAGTAGTTTGGTCTGTTTTGGGACTTAGGAGAAATCCCTTGGCCTGACGGGCTACTGGGCATATGTTGCCCTGCAGATGTGTTAGGCTACATCTACACAACACAGGATGTTGGTTGTTTTTTCAGTGGATTCAGTATTTTGAATTTGCTGAAAAACCGACCATATCCAGCGCTGTGTAGACTTCAATAGAAAACCCATGCTGTAGTCAATGCAGAACAGAATTTTTAACTGAGGTTTTCCTCAAATGAAAACCGACCGGCGGAATATAGAACATATTCTATATTCTGTGAGACCAATGTCATAGTCCCGCAGCCCTAATGTACTGGACTGCTGGGAATCTGAAATCGACCACTGTTTTTTCGCAAACCCCCCCCCCCCCAAAAAAAAAAAAAAAGGTGGTTAAGTGCAGTCCAACAAAGTGAAAATGCCATCAGATTATGGATGCCCTTTTCACTTTGCTGTGTGGATCTAGCCTTATACATTGGTCTTGGAAGCTAGGCTTTAAGTGTGGCCTAGGCTAATGAACCTTGGCAGTAGGCCTGATTTAATAGCCCTATAACAAGTGGACTGTGGTGATAAAGTGAGATCCCTATATGTGGGGTCCAGACATACCCAACTATTCTCTAGATGTTGTAGGAGCAGAATTGGAGATGAGCCTTTATAATGCATGAGCTCTGGTAGAGAGAGAAAGCCTTCAAAGGGCTAAATTGCCAGGAATCTAATCTACATCTGGGTCAGTGCTCTTGAGGTAAAAAATAGAAAGAAACCACTGGATAGAAGTAGAACTGCCAAACTGGTGTGGTGTGGCATAATATAGACCAAAAGAGAGCCCCTGTGAAGACAAAAGGACCTTGAGAAAAAATAGAGGGGATTTTAAATCGCTAAATTCCTTTTTACGATGCTCAATTTTTTATTTTTTTTTATAGAATTGAAACCACTAAGATTACTGTACCACTATATTTGAGAAAGTTTACTAAACTTGTTTGCATTTCACTGGTTGGTACTTGTCTTTTTTTTGTAAAGTAAACCAAAAGTGAAAAGTCAAGATCCCACGAGACAGGTTTATTGAACCATATAGCTGTAAGCCATTTTTCTCTGCATATCTTGAGCTATTAGACTGTTGACTGTAAATGGCCTGGTACTTCTGTTACCACCACAAATATTAATATGAATTATATAGGTAGAATTTTGAGATAGGCAAAATTCTAAAAAAATTTGGTTCGACGACTTGGGGCCGAATTTTCTGCCCAAAATCCTTTAGTTCTAAATTTTATTTGGGGGATAAATCCCCTTTTTAAAAAAACAGAAATTTCCTGGCTGTAGAGACCCCTGTGGGGGGCTGTAGAACTTTGGTTGCCATGTTTAAAATTGCAAAAGGGAAACCCTTGGTTTTGGGTTCTACATACAATGTTTGTTTTTTAGTATGACACCCCAATGACTCCCGGCCGCTTTAAAAATCATTTTCCCCCCTTAAATTTCCCGGGAAAATTTAGGGGGGAAAAAGGGACCAAAAAATGAAGGGGGAAGCACCCCTGAAAAGATAAGTCGGCCAGCTGGAAAGAAAACAAGCTGGGGGCAAAGGGACCCCTGCGTTGCATCAAAGAACCCCAGAAGTTAGGTTGCCGGAGCCCCCAAAAGATCGCAGAGCAGTAAGGGGAGGGTAAACAGCAGGGGGGCACCCTGGGGCCCAGCATCCGGTTTAATCTCCCCCTTGTTTTGACCACCCCTAGGTCATCCCCTTTTCTCACAGATGCCCATCTGACAACCCCAGCCCAAGGGTTTTTTTCGGTTTTTTTTGGTTTTTTTTTTTTTGGGAACAACCAACCCCCTTGTTGGTTTTGGCCCCGGGAGCAGGTGAGGGGCTCTCCCCCTGCCCTAAAACTCCCCTCTGCCCTGTTCGCTTCCCACAGCCAGGAACTACTATGGGGCTGGGGGCCCTGCGCCACTATACAGTGAGGCCCCTATTTAAAGGGACAGTGGGCGGGCACGAGGTGGGGGAAGCACCCGTGCTTCTTGAAAGAAGGGGGGAAAAATTTAGTGATGGGGGAGTTTTTGTAACGGGGGGGTTTGTTCCCGGAGCAGTCGGGAAATTTGTACAGGCACTGTTGAGGGGGGACGGCGGAAACAGGCAAACATAACGATGTAGCCGATCACTGTTGGGGCGGGGTGAAGAAAGAAGGGGGGAAAATTTTTTTTGGGTTTCCCCCTAGTTAAAAAAGGCATAAAGTGCCCCCAAAAAGGGGAAATTTTCAGCCCACTCCATGCCCCCTTGCCCCCCTTTTCTCCCTGGGTTGAAGGGGGCCCCCTAGCGGTTGCCTACCCTTGACTACCCTTTGGGCCGGGGCCCTGGAAGCATTCCATTTTTTTACTTTTAAGTTTTAGGAGAGGGGGAGAAAAAAGAAGGAGGTTTTGGGACGACAAAAAATTTTCGGGGAAATTTTGGGACAGAGGGGTTTTAAAATTTTTGGGCCCAGAGATGTAAATTTGGGGGTTTTTCATCTCCTTTAAAGGGGTGGTTTTTGAAACCCAAATGTGTGCTATGAGCTGCCCCGCCAAACCCAGGTAAAAGGGCTTCTTCTTTATCTGGGGGGAAGAGAGCGCGTTTGCGTGTCAGGAGGTGGCGCACCCCTTTAAAGTCAGTAGTGTGGCCCGGGATTTCAGCAGAGTGGGCCAGCAGTGCGGGGTTTGGTGGGACCCCCAAAGGGGCCACGTTTTTGATCACCCACTTTGCTTTTCCCTTTAAATAGCGAAAAAGGGGGTCCCCGGAAATTTTTGCCCCGGGTAAAGTCAGTAGGCAGCGTTTTTGGGGGTAAAATAACCTACTCAGCGGGTGCCGTTTTTTATTTAAGGGACACCAGGGGGGCGAACATGGCAAATTTGTTGAATCTGTGGCCAAAAAAGCTTGCCCAGGGCCCCAAAGGGTTGGCCCAAAGGCCCCTGCACCCAACTTCTTGCTTGTCCCCTTACGGGGTTTAGATTTTGGTGGTCCATCCTGCCCAAAAACAGCAGTAGAACCAGTGCACGCCTCCCATTTAAGGCAGTAAAGGGATTCCCACCTCTCTGGCGAGAACCCCCCGTCTTTTCCATGATTTTAGGGGTCCGTTACCCCTGCTCCTCGGCACTATGGTGCCAGCATTTCGTTCACCGAGACGTTTGAAAAGGAGACAGCAGTTTTGGTTTCTGGGCCACCCCTAAATGCAAAAGGGGCTGACCGTGTTTCCTGTCCAAGTTGGTTACTGCAGTCCCTCCCTTTTCAAGTGGGGACTCTGCAATATTCAAAGAATTTGCCAGGAAACTTGCCCTTCACTTCTTTCCCTTTTAACGACATGGGGAGTGGCTCCTTGGGGCCCCCCGCAAAATGGTTTGGGGTTTGGGCCCCGCCCGGGGGCGGGGGCTAAATAGGTCCGGTTTTCACCAGACCTGCCGCGGCAGGATGGGGCTTTCTGCAAGGGGGGTCCCACCAAAGGGCGCCCATCCCTGGGGACGACTAGCTTTTCGGTTTGCAGCCCGAGGCGCGCCCCAAGTACCGGGGTCGTAAGCGGGAAAATGTAGGGCAAAGTTTAGGCCCAAAAGGGCCCGGGGAGGCGGCAGGAATTCCCAGGGAAGTAATTTTGCAGAAAGGTCGGGTACACGGGCAGGGCAGGGGAAAAAGATGAACAGGGGGAAATTGATGAACAGGAATAAAATTTAAATTAAAACGTGGGGAAAATTTTTGAAAAAGGGGGAAAAATTTATGGGAAAAGGGAAAAAATATAATTTAAAAGGGGGAAATTTTGAACGGGGCAAAAATTTATGAACAGGAAAAAATTATTTAAAGGGGGGGAAATATGGGCCCGAGGGAAATAGATGAACAGGAATAAATATATTTAAAAGGGGGAAATTATTGAAAGAGAAAGGAAATTTAAGATTTTTGGGTTTATCCAAGTGGAAAAGGATTATTCGCCCGGGGGGAACGAAGTCACACCGGGGGGGAAAAAGGTCAATAGGTTGTTCAAAATTTTACACCATCTGCAATTTATTTAAAAAAGGGGAAAGGGAAAATTTCCCGCCCCCTTTAGCCATTTTTACACCACCAAACACACCCCCCCTTAAGCTGGGAGCGGCAGTCCGGGCCCCCCCCCAACATAGGCTGATTTGTGACTTTCCCCAAAAGGTGGGGGTTCCACCTCTTTTGTTGGAAAGGGTCTATGAAAAAGAGAAAGGGGGGAAAATTGGGTTTTTTGGGATCCCAAAGCGGGACAGGAGTACACCCCGTGTAAATTTTTTTGTGGCCAGTGGGGGACATTTCGTTTACTCCTGGGGGTTTGTCAGGCCCCTTTTATGCGGAAAATGCGTTATTTGGGAAGTTGCCCGGACTACGGGGATGAATAACGTTAATTTTCCCCTGCTTCAAGTTGACAATGGGGAGGGGGTTTGGGATTTACTGGAAACCCCGCAAGCGGGTGGGGAAAAGCCCCGCCCGGGAGCGGGTCTTTTTAGGTCCGGTTTTCACCAGAGCCCGCCGCAAAGGGGATGGACTTGTGCGGGGGGGGTTTCTCCCAGGTCGTACCCTGACGTGATTTGCTTGCGGTGACAGCCAATGTGTAGCGAGGTACAAAATCGTAAGACAAACTCGGGTAAACGCAAGTGTAAGGTCGGAAGCTGGCAAGGTTTGTGGTCAAGGGACGGGGGGCAAGAGGTTGTTACAGGTTATGCAGATGAGACGGGGGAAACTCTTTCTTATGGGTTTCAAAATCGGGGACACGGGATAATAGTTCAAAAAATTTTCCTTATCCCCCTGTGATTGTTCTGAAAAAATGTTTTAAAACTTACTTTTTAAACCACTTTAAATCTGTAAGGATGTAATTTTTTCCATCGGTAACAGGGGAGGCTCCAAAAGGGATTGGTTTTTAGTTCTTTACTGAAGGAATTTTGCTTTTTTTTTTTCTGTCTCATTCCATTTTTTGTATGATTCAAAAAAAATGGCACAGAATGCAAAAAAAGATTTAAATTCCCATAGTTATGGTCTCATTCAGTTCAAGTTCCTCGGTCATTTAAAAAACTAGTGAATGTGAAACTGGATTCAAACCCCCCGTTTTTACTTTATGAGTGTTTGTCGTATGTGTTCCCCCTCAACTTTGGTTGCGAGGCTTTGCTCCAAAAACTCCCATGCCCAAAACCTCCCCTCAATAAAAAAAAATTTTTCCCACCTTTCTTTCCCCAATACTCTATTCCTCAAATTTTTACCAACCACATACTACCTTAAAATAAACCCAAATTCCCCCCCTTACCCACCCCCCCCCATTCCAACTAAATTTATCTGCGAAACCCCCCGGTGTTGGTGGGTTGTCGATGGGCATCTGGGGTGAAGTTGATGCTATCAACCAATCAAGTCTTTGGGTTGTGTCAAACAACGGCCCCTACAGAGACTGGCAGTTCTGGCTCATGGGTCACCCATGCTGCGATTTCTCTTTTCAGTGCTTGCCTGTCCCGCCAGGAATGTTTGTGCCACTGCCATCCAAGTGAAAGCCCCGCCCCTCTTGTTGACTATTGTTTGTTCAAAAATTTACATACTCTGTTTAAGAAGATATCTGTTATGATAATACAACCCTGTATTTGACTCCAAATGAACCCCCCCCCTAACAAACTTGGGTAAACCCCTTTGGGGACAAAATTTCGTCCACAAATGGCCCGGAAAATTGACTTGTATGTGCCGTTTAAAAACAATGTGTATTTTATGAAAAAAAAGACAAAAAAGGCTTAATTAACCTTCGGTATGAATTTTGCTACAGGCAAACTTTTTTCTTTGAATTGAAAAACACTGTTTTTTTTTATGCTACAACAGCAGAAAACCCTTAAATTTAACCTGAGAAAAGCTGTGACCCCCCCCAAAAATCGCTGTATAAAAGTTTTTTCTTTTTTTTGAGATACAGCTACAGGGGGTGCAGCCGTACAACATGGCACAGAGAGGGGGGAATGTTAAATTCCCGTTGCGTCTAGACTTATATAGTGCAGTGACATACAGGAAACCCGCCCGGGCTCTGATTGGTTCATCTCTACCCTTTTCATTTAGGCTTTTCCTTTTTTTTCTCCAAAAGGTTTTTTTGCCCCCTTGGGGAAAGCCATGTGCTTGCAGCCATTTTATTTAATAAAAAACCCCTTCGTTCCGCGAATCATCCCAAAAAATTTGCTTTATTCAGAAACGAATTTCCCGAAATTTAAACGAAAATTCCCCTTTGTTAGAAATTATTCGCCCCTTTTTCTTTAGTAATATTATGTAGTCATTGTAGAGGGTTTAGTTCTCGCCCGGGGGGCACCCTACCGAAAAAAAAGGGCCCTTTTTAAAATTGGGGTTAAAAAAATGGACAAAAAAAAGGGGGTGTGGTAGACATTTTTTAAATGAAAAAGTGATTGTGCGGGTTTGGGCTATGCAGTTGTAGGCCCGGGGCACTTGAAGCTTTACTTTGCCATGTGTGGAACTTAAAAGGGTGGGTTTACTTTCCTGTTTGAGGCTAAAAGATGCAGCTCTGACTTGTGTGGACCTGAACAAATAGGATTGTCTCTACTATAGGGGCGTCCCCCCTTTGGAGGGCGAAGGGTTGCCCTTTTTTCAAGTAGAGTTTTTAAATTTTTAATGTACAAAAAAGTGTCTGGTAAAGGGAAAAAGCTATAAACCCCTTTTACCCAACTGTAGGTCTGTATAGAAGCTGTGCATACAAGGTGGTAGAAAAAGTTTTTAATTTACGGGAAAATGCAATGACCTTAATTTACCCTTTTTTTTTTGATTTTTTGCATTAAGATTAATTGTATTTTGTGATTTTTTTAAAACCGCTTTTCACTTATAATTCCAAATGTGTTTTAAGCTCATTTATTGCAAAAAAAATGAAAGGATTTTTGGGGGGTGCAATACTGCCCTCACCTTAGGTTTATTGGGGTGCTTGTAACTTCCCTTTTAGTGACACAAGTCAATAGGGATTCAGCTTCACCCTTTTAAGTTTTAAAATTACCCCAGGGGTGCATGCCCCGGAAGGCCGGGAAATCCCCCGGCAAAAATAAAAGAACAGAAAAAAAGGGGTGTGGAGTTTCTTTTGAAACACCCAAATTTTTTTTTTCCTTTTAACAGGGAGTTTTTTTTTGCAATTTAAAAAAAGCATATATGGGGGCAAAATTCTCTCCCTCATTGGCAAATATATACATGGCCATGTGGGAGCAACAATTTTTATTCTCCGATGAGAATGTATTTGCCTCCCATATCAGGTGGTATGGAAGATATAGTGATGACCTCCTCCTGATATGGGAGGGCCCCATAGATGCTATCCCCAATTTCATACAATATATTAATAACAATTGTCTGAACTTAAATTTTACTCACCACATGCAATATGACTCTATTGATTTTTTGGACATCACATTAAGTGGCATTGCTGATGCCAAAATCCAAATCAAGCCTTTTGTTAAATCCTCATCCCTTAACTCTATCTTGCATGCTACGTCTTGCCATCCGCAACATGTTATCGATAACATTCCCACTGGTGAGCTCATACGCATGAAAAGAAACTGTAGTCAAATAGATGAATTTAGGATACAACAAAAGAAAGTCATTGATAAACTTAAGAATAGAGGTTACTCTGATAACACACTAACAAGAAGTATAAAAAAAGTTGACTCTATACCACGTGAACAATTGACCACCAATACTAATATCTCACAATGGAACAAAAATAAAATGGATCAAAAATTTGAGGGTATTACATTTACCACCACTTATTCCCCACAATTTAAAAATATAGTCAAAATCATCAAAAAACATCTACCCATACTTAAGACACACTCGCAACTGCGGGAGATTATAGACAAAGGGGTACGATTTGTTCCTAAAAGAGCAACTAACGTGAGATCCATAGTTTCGCCCAGTTTGTACATTAACCAAGATCAATCCACAAAAACCTGGCTTGAACACAAAGGGTCATACAAATGTGGACATAATATCTGCACTGTGTGCCAGTACATGAGAGTAACAAACAATTTCACATCATGTGTAACTGGAAAAAATTACAATGTCTATCAGTACATCAATTGTAACTCCAAAAATGTAATATACCTCATTTGGTGTGATTTGTGTCGAGTGCAATATGTGGGATGTACCACTATGCCTCTTAAGATTCGCATTAGACGCCACTTGTCAGATATAAAAAGAGATTTTTTAAGACACGATATGTCATCGGTGTCTAGACACTTTATTGAGGCACATTCTGGCGATGTCAGCTCCTTTCATGTAATGGGCATACAAAGGATCTTCTCCTCAGAGAGAAGTGGTAGTGTGAGAGATAAGCTCTTGAGGTGCGAAGCCAAATGGATCTTTACACTTCAAACAAGGCAACCTCGAGGCCTTAATATAAGATATGATATTTTCTATCACTACTGATCCATTTTCATCGTTATGCCGTATTCAGATTTATAGTATTTTCCCTTTATCATAATATGTTCCTTGCCTGTTATATATACAAATTTTTATTTATTTGTTAGTTTTATGTAGTATAACTAGGCTTTGTCCTTCTCTATTTACCTGGTACACATGTTTGTTGGATCCTTTGTGAAGGTACACATGGGGTTAACATTACCCTCCCGACTGCTGATGATGTCACGCAATGTCCGGTTTTCTATAAAAGGTCCGTGAATATGTTTACTAGCCAGACCATGAGTAAGATATTGTTATATCGAAACGCGTCGGTCTGAGAGGACTCAGGCATGACTTAGTGCCGTCCCGTATCTGGTGGTTGTGACCTTTATTGGACGTGTCTACCATTTGTATAGCATGTAAGTGCATTTTTTTAAATATGTTCTCATTAAAGTTAAAAAGTTTTTTACTACTACTGCTTTACATGCTTTTCTGTACCGCTATTTAGCCGCTACTCCATCACACTGCATATAGATGCTGGACTATCCATTTTTTCTGTTCCCTTTTAGTGAAGAAGCATTATATAAGCTTTCTAAGATTGATTCATACCACGATTACAATATCATGAAGTATAATGCACTTTCATATTAGATGGCAGCTTTAGGTTTAAGTGAACAGCACTGAGCAAATAAGCAAGAAAAAAGTTTGCACCTTTAATCAAAATTTCAGGTGCTAAGGTGCTAAAGTGATTTAATGCCCACTGCCTTTCATTTTTAGGGATATTGGTTGCAAGCCAAAGAAAGTTACAAGTGAAAATGAGTTTTGCGGTTTAAACTTATCACCTTGATTTGCTCTTATCCACAAGCACAAAATCCCCTTATAAGTTGACAGCCTGGCAGTCTACAGTATGTAACAGACATTTCCAAACAAAGAGGGCAGTTGTTCCTGCAATGCACAGAAGTTATACTGGAACTGGTAGGAGAGTAAGAGCTTTGTGGTAAACCCCTTCTGATTTAGATGAGGAAATTAATTTCAGGATTCCTTATTAAAGAACGAGAATGAGCTTATATCTGCAACTATGGGCACGCATGGAAATTTCAGAAAGTCTTTCATTTCTGATGATTTAGTTTATTACTAGCTTTCTACTTTGTTTAGGAAAAATGATATAAAATATAAGTGAGAGTCATTCTAGGCTCCAACTGAATCCAGTGTTAGTAACATCCCCTGGATAATAGAGAATTTTTTAATTAAGAATAATTTAATATGGCAGTGCAACTTGAACAAAGTAATGTTGATAATATATGAATAGCGTGAATAATTTAAATATACTAGACTGTAAAATAATGATTAAAATACAAATTCAATGTGCTATTTAACAGGTTGCAGACTGACTAAAAATATTCAGCTGGTCCACAAGTGACTCCCCAATGTTCTTACAAAGTTGGCAGCTGCAAAGAAATCGTGTAGCTATAAAAGAGGAAAGCTGGCTGTCAGCAACAGCCGAGCTCTCCAAAGAGGAGTCAGATATGGTTTTTTATACTCTCTGCATTCCTGATCACTGTATACATCATGCTTTAGTGAGTGTACTATATAAAGCTTAGCAGGCAGTCATGAAGCTTCCCGCTTTCGTCCTCAGTGATCAGGTGATTGCTGATTGCTGGGTAATTACCTGCTTGGTCTTAGCGAATGCAGATAAGCTCTTTACTGCATCTCAGGAGCCTTTATTTCCCAAATAAAACTGTATTGACCTATAGGAGATGAATAAATGAATAAATATCTCAAATTAACTTGTATTGGGATTCACATGTCTTTGAGATATTGGTTCTGAATTTTGGTAAAAAGTCCCTTTATATATCCTTTGCTTCCCAATTCATTCTATGACACACCCAGTGATGTAAACCTATACATCACTTACAGGGGAGTAACTAGAGAAACCTGGGCCCCATTGCAAACTTTTGGGTGGAACCCCCTGCCAGTCCCTCCCCCGAATATGACCATTTACCAGTACCTCTTAATAAAAGTCATGCAGTTACTAGATAACACAAGGAGTAAATATCTCACCATACATATCCCCATCATACTACTAACAAACAAATCCCACTAGACTAAGACCAACATTACCAATAAAACTATTAGATAAGGACCTGATTATACCACCAGAACATGACCATGAATTGCCACCACATAATTACATAATACTGCTACAATACTATTACTGGACAAAGATTTGTTTGCAAAGACAAAAAATATTTCCATACAATGACCATATAGTAGTACATACCAGTTATTTATACCAAATTTATATAGTTTTTGCATGTTTTTTACTACTTAAAAAAATAACACTTTTTATTTATTACATTTACTTTGCAATGTCATATTCTGAGAGAAATATATCATTTAATTCTCTTGCATCAGCAGAAGAAAAATGGGGATTTCCTCCCTGATAGGATAGTTAGAATCTTTAATGAGCTGAGTACGTTATATATTAGACCCCACACTCTATTCCATTGTCCTTTCTTCTTTCCTTTGGGATTTAGTTTAGAATGCTTTCTTAAAGATAAGTGTATTTCCTCCTATGTATACAAAGATTTAGTTGTATTGTAGGAGAGGCTCTTACTCCATTCACTTACAATGGAGTGCAGGCATCTACAGTGTGTCAGTACAAGAACCCAAAAGTCAAAAGGAGCAGATCACTGGAAGTTTGACAGGGACAGTAGACAGCTAGATAAGTATAAGGGCTTTTTTTCCCATTGTTGGACCACTCCGGCCCCAATGCAGTATAGTTTTTTTTTAATAAACAACCCCTTTAGTATCTGACTGATTGCACCATACATCCCACCAATGTAGATGTGGGTAATCTGGATTAAAGATTTGTACAAATACAGTGGTCCCTCAATGTATAAAACTAATCGGTTCCTGGATAACTATTGTATGTTGAAACCATTGTATGTGGAAACTTGTCTGCTGAAACCATAACTTTATGGAAAACTGATAATTAGTTCAAAAACCCCATATTGTCACCCAACATAATGCAAAATGAGGATTAAAGAACATTAAGCTATAAGTAGCATGGATAAAGCAAGTCCTTATATGTAAAATAAGAAAGAGCTGCTGGAAGTTGGAAATCACTTTATATTTGATGAATGGAACTTCTGAGGGTCATGTACTGTAGTTAATACACAATGTATCATAAAAAAAGATAGAGCCCCCCTCATCTAATGCCTAAAGGAGACACACTTCCTGGTATATGTTAAGAGTAGTTCATGTAGTACCACCTAGTATTGTAGGGAGGCACTACTAGACAGACAATGAGTCCCTACACTTACAAGTAAAATGTTCATGATAATTGGTTGTATCTTCCATTAATCACATGAGCTGTAGATCAGCAGTGCCTGTGAAATTGTATGTTTCATAGTTTGTCAGGCCGAAAAAAGACATATGTTCATCCAGTTCAGCCCATTTTGCTAAAGTGTTGCTAAAGTTTTAAAGTGTTGATCCAGAGGAAGGCAAAATCCCCCATGAGGTAGAAGCCAATTGTCCTCATGATAGGGAAAAAATTCCTTCCTGACTCCAATCTGGCAATCAGAATAAATCCCTGGATCAACGACCCCTCTCCAGAATCCTAGTCACTATAACTTGTTATATTATTATGCTCCAGAAATGCATCCTTCTTGAACTCTGTTAGTGAATTCACCATGACAATTTCCTCTGGCAGAGAGTTCCACAGTCTCACCGCTCTAACAGTAAATAATCCCTTTCTAGGTTTATATAGAAACTTTCTTTCCTCAAAACGTAGAGGATGCCCCCTTGTTCTGGATACAGTCCTGGGTATAAATACTGTAAATCTTGAGCTAGATCTCTATATTGGCCCTTAATATAGTTAAACATATTTATTATGTCCCCCTGAAGCCGTCTTTTCTCTAAACTAAATAACCCTAACCTTGCAGTCCACCCAGTCCTTTAATTATTTTTGTTGCCCGCCTTTGTACCTGTTCAAGCTCTACGATGTCTTTCCAGTGCACTGGTGCCCAAAACTGTACACAATATTCCATGTGTGGTCTAAACAGTGACTTGTATAGTGGGAGAATAATGTTCCCATCATGTGCATCTATGCCCCTTTTAATACAACCCATGATCATATTAGCCTTGGCTGCTGCTGCCTGACACTGGCTGCTACAGTTAAGTTTACTGTCCACCAGGATTCCCAAGTCCTTCTCCATGTCACTTTTACCCAGCGTTTTTCCATTTAACATGTAATCATGTAATGTATTTTTCCTCCCCATGTGCATAACCTTGCATTAATCAGTGTTAAACCTCATCAGGTTGGTGCTTTTTTTATTTTTCTCTCTGCATTTTGGAGGCCGTTTGGCACAGTGAGAGGTCTGAAGTTGACCCAGGTGAGAGATAATATAGAGTAGGACCACCCAACTGAGATCCCGTTGTAAGCCGGGGGTGGCTGAGCATTTTTTGGCCAAAAACATGCGGACCAAGAATCTCAAAGTTTTTTCATATATTGTAGATAGCATAAAATGCTTCTTTGGAGATTTCCATGTGTTTCTTTTGCCCTTTTTGCAGTGGTGTGCCACTGGTATTGGACTGTGTGCATATGTATATGTGCCGCAGCCATGCCAGTGGCACCCAGGTTCGCAGTGTTTTTTTTCAGAAATGTTTTTCTGAGCAGAACTATACGATGTATTTGGTACATATTTGCTTTTAAACTATATAAGGAGAAGTAGATACCTCCATTTTGGTTTCCTGCACCCGCCCACCTCCACAGGCTGTTATATCAATGCACTCTGCTTTGAGAGGTTGGTGCTTTTTTATTTTTCTCTCTGCATTTTGGAGGCCGTTTGGCACAGTGAGAGGTCTGAAGCTGACCCAGGTGAGAGATAATATAGAGTAGGATCACCCAACTGAGATCCCGTTGTGAGCCGGGGGTGGCTTGAGCATTTTTTGGCCAAAAAACATGTGAGCCAAGAATCTCAAAGTTTTTTAATAAACCTCATCTGTCACTTCTCTGCCCAGGCCTCCAACCTATCCAGATCCCTTTGTAATAACACATTATCCTCTATTGTGTGGATTCCTTTACAGAGCTTAGTATCATCTGCAAAGATCGATATTCTACTGTGCAATCCCTGTGTAAGATCATTTATGAAAATATTAAAGAGGATAGGGCCCAATACTGAGCCCTGTGGTACCTCACTAGTAACAGGGATCCAGTCTGAGTATGCATCGTTAATTAACATCCTTTGTTTTCTATCAGTGAGCCAGTTGCTTACCCACTTGCACACATTTTCCCCCAGTCCAAGCATTCTCAATTTACTTACCAACCTTTTATGTGGAACAGTATCAAATGCCTTAGAAAAATCCAAATACATGACATCCAGTGCCTCACCTCGATGCAGTCTGGAACGAACTTCCTCATAGAAGCTGATGAGATTAGTTTGACAGGACCGATGCTTCATAAACCCATGCTGGAACGGCGTTATACATTTATTTTCAGTGAGATACTCCAGGATAGCATCTCTTAGAAATCCTTCAAACATTTTATCCACAACAGAGGTTGAGCTTACCGGCCTATAGTTTCCTGGATCACTTTTTTACCCCTATTTGAAAATTGGCACCACATTTGCTATGCACCAATCCTTTGGGACATACCCCGTTATTATACAGTCCGTCAATATTAAGAATAGGGGCTTATCTATCACATTACTTAACTCCCTTAGGACACGCAGGTGTATACCATCAGGGCCTGGGGATTTGTCTATTTTAGCTTCCTAAGACGGAGCTGCACTACTTCCTGGGTTAGACAAGAAACAATTCAGTAGGAATTTACCTCCTCCCTTTGCTCATCAACAGGAAGCTCATCCTCCTCAGTAAATATAGTGGAGAAGAAATAGTTTAATAGTTTTGCTTTTTTCTTATCCCCCACTATAGTCTCTCCCTCAGTACTTTTTAAAGGTCCAACATTTTCTTTTTTAATCTTTTTACTATTTATATAGTTAAAAAATATTTTGGGGTTAGTGTTACTTTCTATGGCAATACGTGTTTCTGTCTCCAGCTTTGCTGCCTTAATCATTTTTTTACATCTTTTATTTTTTTTCTTTATAGCTTTTTAGTGCCTCTTCACTGCCCTCCTGTTTTAGTAGCTGAAACGCTTTCTTTTAGTTTTTTATTGCCTCCGTTACATCTCTGTTGATCCCCATTTTTTCCTGTTTCTAATTATTTTTTTACCATATGGTATGTACCTCTCAAAGTGGGTGCCTAAGATGTTTTTAAAGATCTCCCATTTATTTTTGTTCTGTTGTTTTCAAACACCTTGTCCCTGTCAATACGGTTTAGGGCCTCTCTAAGCAGGATAAAATTAGCCTTCCTCAAATTCAGTGTTTTTGTGGCTCCTTGACAAAAAGCTCTATTGAAGGATAAATGGAAGTTTATTATATTATGGTCACTTTTCCCTAGGTGCCCTTCAACCTGAACCTGTTTTACCCTGTCAAGTCTATTAGTCAATATTAAATCTAGAAGGGCCTTTCCCCTAGTCGGTTCCTGCACCATTTGGGAAAGGTAATTATCTTTAATTATAGATAAAAACATGTTTCCTTTGTGAGAGCTACAGGTTTTAGATTCCCAATTTATGTCTGGGTGGTTAAAGTCGCCCATAATAACAACCTCATTCTGATTAGTTGCCTCATCTATTTGCCTGAGGAGCATATCTTCTATGAGCTCTGTTATATTTAGGGGCCTATAGCAGACTCCTATTAGAATTATATTACTGTTACTACCATGTATATTTATCCATAATGTTTCCACCTGTTCATTAACTGTACCTATATCTTCCTGCAGTGTTGGCTTCAGACAGGATTTTACATAGAGACAGACACCTACCCCCTTCTGGTGTTTATGGTCACTTCTAAATAGACTGTAACCCTGTAAGTTAACTGCCCAGTCGTAGCTCTCGTCCAGCCATGTCTCAGTTATCTCCACTATGTCATATTTTTCTTCTGCAATTAATAATTCTAGTTCATTTATTTTGTTAGTCAGGCTCCTGGCATTGGTCAGCATGCAATTTAGAGATTTTTCAGTTTTTTTTCCTTTCTCCCTATTCTTTTTAACTATTGCTACACCCCCTCCCTCCACTCCACCCCCTGATTTATTACTAATTCCCAACTCTCTATCTTCCCTATCTTGCACACTGTATGTGTAGTTACCCTCCCCCCAAGTCCCTTGTTTAAATATTCCTCCAGCTTCCTAGCCATTTTGTCCCCCAATACAGCTGCACCCTCCCCATTTAGGTTCAGCCCGTCCCTAGCATAGAGTCTGTAGCCAAGGCAGAAGTCAGCCCAGTTCTCCAAAAACCCAAATCCCTCTTTCCTACACCACTTTTTGAGCCACTTATTCACCTTTCTAATCTCCCGATGCCTCTCTGGTGTAGCCCGTGGAACAGGTAATATTTCTGAAAATATTACTCTGGAGGTCCTTGCCTTAAGCTTTTTGTTGAGTTTGGTTTTAAGGTACAATGTCCCAGGAAAGACCATTGCATATTGAAAATATTATATACAGAGCCCATTTTAACTTAGAGGATCACTGTATCTTTAAACAGAGTGAAGGAAGAGTTTTAGTCTTTGCTTAGATCTCCTATCTGTGGTCCTTTCCTCGTCCAGCTGTATTCACAACTCTGGCCTGAAGATTATTGATGAAGCTTATTCTTCTTCTACAGATAAATATAATGGGCCTGGTCTCAGGCCCCTTCTAATATACATGATCCTGAAGCTCATTAGGACGATCCAGTCAAAGAACCTAGAGAGCACCTTGAAGAAAATATAGACTCCACCACTAGGGGCCTAGGGCTTTCTAGAAGAGCTCTCTAGGGGTATGTTCACACGACGAGGATTTCTAGGTGGTTTCCACATGGATTCCACCTTTAAATCCTTAGTGAAAACTAGAAGAAAACAATTTCCATTGACCTCAATAGAAAATATGCCTTGTAGTTCATAGGACACCTAATTTCAGCACGCAGTTTTCAAAACGGACGCACAGACAAAAAGCTTTGAACATACATATTTGCATCTATTTGCAGCAGCCACTGCCGCACAAAGGGAGAAAATTATAAAACTGAAATGAAAGAATGAGTTTGTGAGCTTGGGAGTTTGTTTTGCGTCTAAAATGTGTTAACGTGCGGGACCTAATATTGAGGGATTTTAGATTTAGGACGTTTAGAAGGGAAAATATTGTATTAGATCACCTGTTTATATATTTGTTTCTGTTTCTTCTGTAATATTCACAAATGCTCCATGATTGACAATGCTGTCAAGTGCACAACCTTTGCAATGTATGCAATCCTTGAACAGCTGTCCGAGGGTGCATACTTCCATGCAAGATGTGTGCACACTGCATGTTTAGAAGTCTAGATCCTTGATCTAAATGAGCAAGCTGCAACACTGGGAACCATTGTGAACTTGAAAATGAGTCTGCTGCACACTAAACAAGAATTTGTTGGGTAGATGCAGTGGAGGATGGCAACATAGAAGTGCAAGGAAATGAGGCAGCTAGCTGGGTGATAGTCAGAAAGTGGTGTAGAGGGAAGAGTGTCAGGGAGACTAGTCCTGATATGGTGCACCCCAAGAAATTTGCAAGATTGGCAGATGAGGGGGATGTCAGTTCAGGAATGGAGGTGCTGCAGCAAATACACTACCCCTGTCTGCTCCGGTAAGGTGAGGAATAGGAGCAAAGGGCAGGATAGACAGGTGCTGGTAGTTTGGGACTCCATTATTAGAGGAACAGACAGGGTAATCTGCCATAAAGACCAGGATCGTTGAACATTATGTTGTTTACCTGGGGCCCGAGTTTGCAGATCAGAGTTTGCAGAAGATTCCGGCTGTTCTGCCTCAGCCGCTGCCTGCACCGCGCGGTGCAGGTGGCGGCCGTGAACAGGCCGTGCAGCCGTGTGGTGACAGGGGCCTGTAGGCCTCCTGGCACAGGGTCCAGTCGCATATGCTAAGTAGAGGGCGAAAAGGCAAAACAAAAACTCTACAAGCCGTTCGTTCGGTGCTCTCCTTAAGGAGAGATCTTCCCTTCCTGAGCTACCCGATGCCTCCCACACAGCCAGCCAGTATCTTCTCTACTCTGCACTGAAGAGGAACAAAAATCCCGAAACAGCGTTGTCTGTAGATGAGAGATACTGGCTTGGCTAAAAAATCCTTTTTGCTTTCTCAAGACTCGGTGGGTCAAAAGCAAATTGAGGATTTGTTACAACCAACAGAGGGCGCTGTGGGCTTCTCAGCCCCTTTCCCATAATGCCTTGTGATATGCAGATGCTAAGTAGAGGGCGAAAAGGCAAAACAAAAACTCTACAAGGCGTTCGTTCGGTGCTCTCCTTAAGGAGAGATCTTCCCTTCCTGAGCTACCCGATGCCTCCCACACAGCCAGCCAGTATCTTCTCTACTCTGCACTGAAGAGGGACAAAAATCCCGAAACAGCGTTGTCTGTAGATGAGAGATACTGGCTTGGCTAAAAAATCCTTTTTGCTTTCTCAAGACTCGGTGGGTCAAAAGCAAATTGAGGATTTGTTACAACCAACAGAGGGCACTGTGGGCTTCTCAGCCCCTTTCCCATAATGCCTTGTGATATGCAGATGCTAAGTAGAGGGCGAAAAGGCAAAACAAAAACTCTACAAGCCGTTCGTTCGGTGCTCTCCTTAAGGAGAGATCTTCCCTTCCTGAGCTACCCGATGCCTCCCACACAGCCAGCCAGTATCTTCTCTACTCTGCACTGAAGAGGGACAAAAATCCCGAAACAGCGTTGTCTGTAGATGAGAGATACTGGCTTGGCTAAAAAATCCTTTTTGCTTTCTCAAGACTCGGTGGGTGAAAAGCAAATTGAGGATTTGTTACAACCAACAGAGGGCGCTGTGGGCTTCTCAGCCCCTTTCCCATAATGCCTTGTGATATGCAGATGCTAAGTAGAGGGCGAAAAGGCAAAACAAAAACTCTACAAGCCGTTCGTTCGGTGCTCTCCTTAATCAGAGATCTTCCCTTCCTGAGCTACCCGATGCCTCCCACACAGCCAGCCAGTATCTTCTCTACTCTGCACTGAAGAGGGACAAAAATCCCGAAACAGCGTTGTCTGTAGATGAGAGATACTGGCTTGGCTAAAAAAATCCTTTTTGCTTTCTCAAGACTCGGTGGGTCAAAAGCAAATTGAGGATTTGTTACAACCAACAGAGGGCGCTGTGGGCTTCTCAGCCCCTTAACCATAATGCCTTGTGATATGCAGATGCTAAGTAGAGGGCGAAAAGGCAAAACAAAAACTCTACAAGTCGTTCGTTCGGTGCTCTCCTTAAGGATAGATCTTCCCTTCCTGTACATAAACATAGAAAGGGATGCTCTACTGTAAGAACTGTGAGACTGAGGAACTCACTGCCAGAGGAACTTGTTATGGTGAATTCACTAACAGAGTTTAAAAAAGAGTCTGGATGTATTTCCGGAGTGTAATAATACAACACGTTATAGTGACTAGGATGCTGGAGAAGGGTCGTTGATCCAGGGATTTATTCTGATTACCAGACTGGAGTTAGGAAGGATTTCTTGGCCTAAAATAAGAACAACTGGCTTTTACCTCATGGGGGTTTTTGCCTTTCTCTGGATCAGCACTGTAGTACAATAGCCTAATCTGGATGGACGTCTATCTTTTTTCCGCCTTACAAACTATTTAACTATGTAAAATTCTTTGGTCGCATGGAAATTTACTATTGAAGTCAATGGGATGGCTAAAATCCTTATGGGATGGGTGCCGAAAACATTTTTTAGGCATAGTGCATGTGATTTTTAATGCCAATCCAGTAGGCATCTAATTGCATTCTGACTATAAACCGCATATAAAACCAAATCTGAAAAACGCATCTAAATCCACATACTATAAGCATGTACTTTAGTAATTCATCAGGGTTAAAAGAGCCTGTTCAGACCATATCAATGTACATTTACACATTGAGCAAACAAGAAAGAGATTAACGGCCATTGTGGGGTTTAGACAGAGCACAAAGCATCGTTCAACTAAAGGATAGAAAAAGTTTATTAACAGTAAAACATAAAAGAAATATAGAGTTTCATAATGAATCTATTGTAGCCGTATAAAACATCTAGATCCAGTCTGATGGCAGTTTTGTGATCAGGAATGAAATAGTCATTTAGGGCAGATTGGTTCTTGCCTGGTTCCAAAGTCAGCATCAGTAGGGGAAACAAAGCCTGAAAATTGATGGACATATGTCTTTTTTCAATCATACTATGTAACTTTTTAATTATGAAATAAATCATCTTGTCCAGTTGCTTTTTCTACCACTTACAGTAATCAGTATTCTCACATCATGGAGCTTGTTCGTAAAAATCTTCCCATTCTACAGTGGGGAAAAATTTATTTAGTCAGCCACCAATTGTGCAAGTTATCCCACGAAAAAAGATGAGAGAGGCCTGTAATTAACTTCATAGGTAGACCTCAATTATGAGAGACAAAATGAGAAAACAAATCCCAAAAATCACATTGACTGATTTGGAAAGAATTTATTTGCAAATTATGGCGGAAAATAAGTATTTGGTCACCTACAAACAAGCAAGATTTCTGGCTCTCACAGACCTGTAAATTCTTCTTTAAGAGGCTCCTCTGTCCTCCACTCATTACCTGCAGTAATGGCACCTTTTTCAACTTGTTATCAGTATAAAAGACACCTGTCCACAACCTCAAACATTCACACTCCAAACTCCACAATGGTGAAGGCCAAACAGCTGTCAAAGCACCTTTCACTGACAACCAACTCTATTTAGTATACCTTGTAGTCCTTCACCATGCACGCAGCCTCCACTGCTGATAAACATACTATGCACAAATCACGGTGAACTTCTTATTGTAAAAAACTTTCTTCATATTTATTTTTCATAACATTAAAATTCCAGACTTCACGGACATTTTAGAGCTGATTGAATTCAAGATAGAGAAGACTATGGTATACTTGCAAAGTCCGTAATGAGGCTTATTCCACCAGTTTCGGATCATTCCACATGGGATAGTGTGGGAGACGCTGAGCACGGAGCGAGCTGTACACGGAGCGAGCTATCTAATGTTCAATCATTGCACATGCGTGCTACATCCAACACAGATAAGTAGCATAAGAACAACAGAAAGTGTGAATTTATCCTACCAAACAAAAAGGGGAAGGTCTTGGGGATTGTATGTGTGTACAAAAATATACATGGGTGCTAACTGAATCACTAAAAAATGAATGGAAAGAGGTATATATACTGTATAAACACAACAAAAAATTTTAGGCTTAGTTCACACATGTGTCAAAGGTTCTGTTTAGAACCTCCATCACATGTTCTGTCGGGAATGAAGGAAAAAATAGCTCAGCAAGTTGCACTATTTTTCAGTTTAAAAGATGGACACCATAGTGAAAAATGGATACCTATGAGCCTATTTTGACCTCTGTGCTCCAAAACAGATGTGAACCAAGCCTTACCATGCTGTTTCACATATTCAGGCGCCCACTTCCTGTTCAGACTGTGGGTGGTTCTACAGCAGTGATTGACATTTCAGCTCTGGTACTCTTAGCTGATCCTTTTAGGGGGCCATTTGTGTTAGAGGAGTCTAACCAGTAGGGCTGAAGGCTACAAAGCTCTGAAGGGTTAAAGTTTGTCAGTAAGAAACATTAGCTCCTGTGCTGCTGGTAATAAAAATTCAATTTAGGGGTTTCCAAAGGCCAGAAATCTTGGAACAAGTAAAGTCGTTGATCATAAACAATACATAGGAAGGTTGTTTAAAACATCAATTATTACACTGATGGATTTGAACTATGACCCCTTACCTTGTTCTTTTTATAGAGGAGTCCAGCTGTTTAGAGATGTGGCAGTGGCTTTAAAGTCAGCCAGTCTAATAAAGGCACAGTACATGTAACTTTCCCACTAGTCAACATTTCATGGTTACCTTAAAAGCATAGTAAGGGGAAATTTGGTTTTCATGGAAACTGTTATTTAAAGCATAAAGTAGTTAGCAATTTAGGACATACAATTAATTGATTTACATTTGTCTAGGGATATGTATTATGGATTTTAAATCCCTCAGGATAAATGTTGCTTGTGTGGCTTTGTGACACCCTGTTTGAAACAGGATCGACCTTATGTGTGAAAAAAATTGGGTTCAGGATATCAGAACCTGAATTGTTTCCACTAGCCCTGTAACCTTAAGTTACGGTTAGGGTTGTTTTAGGGGTTTAAAGTATTAAACCATAATGTAGAGCTGATGTAACTTGTCATAAAGTTCTAGTTTGGTCTCTTCTGTCCAAAAGACATTCTCCCAGAAGCTTTGGGGTTTGTAAAAATGCAATTTAGTAGATTTCAGTATCGCTTTTTTAGCATTTGTTTTCAACAATGGGTAATCTGTCATCATTTTATTCACTTATTAAGACAAGATATTGATAAATATTATAGCTGTTTTTATTTTCTGATTTTAGACTTTTCCTGTACATGATTATGGGGGTAGCTATCTTGACGGAGCTGCTTTTAACAAGAATTAGAGAAATGCTTTACAGCAGCTGCCTGAATAAAGGAGTCTGTGAACAGGAGCGGACCGATTGACCTCTCTTAACGTATTTTATTGATATTTTATTACAATAAAGGGTATAGCAGTTGTTTTAACAGTCTGCAGAACAAAGGTTAACTAAATGCAAATACAGTGGATAACAACTGATTAATAATACAAAATGAAAGGAAGATAAATAAAAAACATAAAATGAAAGAATTACCAATGTTGTCAAGATAATCAGTCAAGGATGTAATGTTTGGGATTTAACCAAGGAGTCCATAAAGTTTTTTTTTTGTTTTTTTTTGCACAAATAGAGATCTTAACTTAATCTCACATTTGCAATTAAAGTTGACCCTTATAATGACCTCTGAAATGGTAACGGACTATAGTGTCATTTCATAAATAAGAAATTTCTGTTCTGGCATGTAAAATACAGTAGTTTGAAAAGGTTGTGGTATGTTGCAGTGACTGATGTCTAAAAGAGCTAATTTGGGTGTTAAAAGGAATCAGATGTTAGTGGTCTCTGCAATCAAATGGGAGAACTTTCTCCAAAATACCAGGGGACACCCCCATCAAATGTGCAAAATGTTGCCCGTTGGCCACATCTTTTCGAGCATAGATTTGTAGAGCTTAGAAACATATGAACTAATCTAGTAGATGAGAGGTACTACATAAGATGATTTTTTTTTTTCATCATTTCTCTATGGTTCAAAAATTTTGTGGATTCAGTATATGCAAGGTTGATCAAACACCATTCGTCAATTGTAAACTGTATACCTAGTTCCCTTTCCAATTTAAGCATGGGGGCAAATTTTGCTTGTTATGATGGACTGGTAAGCATTTGGTAGATCAAAGATAGGCCTTTTGTATAGCCTTTCTTGCCAAAGAGAAAGTGATGAAAGTCAGTAAGGTAGTTAGGAACAGTAGGCCAGGAAATTGATTCTAACAGGTGTTGGATTTGCAAATACTGGAAGGATACAGATTTAGGAAGTTAATAGGAAAGGAATAGCAGAGGAAAGGTCAGAATAGGACAGTAATTTTTTTCCCTCAATTCGAGTAATGTTGTAGGTTCACTACAAAGAGACATCTTTTCTCTAAAGGCACACCTAATAATTTGAAAGGACCATTGAGGACCACAGTTTCAGTAAGTCATTTCAGAAATGCAAAGTCAAAGGAAAAGGAGCCCCTACAACGAAAAAGGAAGATGAAAAGATAAAGGATAAGAAGCAAATGATGTATCTTCTAAAATCACCCATATTGGAGGGTCTGATGGATGCCAGGAGAAAGTTGCTTGTTCCAACAGTCTTCCTGGCAAATTATTAATATTTGGTATAGCCATACCTCCTAATTTATGGTTATGATAGAGGATATCCTTTTTTATTCTAACCTTTCTTCCATTCCAAACAAACTTGGAAAGATTTTTTGAAATTTATGAATTAAAGGAAGAAGGTAGGGGATGGCTCTACAGATATAAATAAATTTAGGCAAAAGACACATTTTCAAAATGTTTATCCTAGTGATCCAGGAGAGTTGGAGAGTTGATAAGCATTTAGGGAGACATGTATGATCAGGTTTTTCACCCTTTTATGGCATAAAATGTGCCTAAGTGAGCAGTCTACAATGTCTAATGCACGTGTTAGGCGCATTGTTCGTAAAACCACTTTCGTACAACCACTTTCATACATTCAGGCGCATTATACACTGAAAATGAAACTCAACAATTCACTTTCAAGCGCCTTCCTTCATAAATGCCTCCCTTGTCAGAGTCTAATGTCTGTAGTAGATCTGTGTAGTTTAGCTTAATACTCTGCTCAAGAGAACATGTCACCTTGACTACCAAGTAATCTATATAATCAGTAGACCATGTGAAACTAAACTCCACTAAATTATCGGTTTAGGGATTTGTATTTGTTAATTGGAAGCGGGAAGACTTGGCTTTATTCAATTTGTAGAAGGATTATGTGGAGAATAAATCCAAGGTTCGCATAATTTCGGTAAAGGAAGTTTGTGGATTTGTAACCATGAGCAGTACATTATCTGCATACAAACTGATTTTGTGGAAGGTTTCATAGACAGGAATACCTGTGATCAAATTAATGCGTTCTGCTAAGGGCAAAATGCAAAGAAAAAATTTGGGGGCAGAGGGCGCGGTCTTGTCTAGTGCTGATTGATAGTTGGAAGGGCGAGGATATAAAGCCTGAGGTTAGGGCCCTAGCAGAGTGACATGTGTACAGGGATAAAATTTCATCCAAAATGAATCTTGAAAAGTCAAATTCAGTTGAAACCAATGACAAGTAATTCCAATTAACTCCATCAAAGGTCTTTTCTATGTGAAGTGGCAGAAAGGCAGAGTCCGTAGGATGGGAGCTAGCTATTGACAACACCCAACTGACCTTTGTGGATTAATTTGGGTAAGATTAAATTGATACAAGAGGCTAAAATCTTAGCTTATTCTTAATATCAGTATTTAGTAGGTAGATTGGCCTGTAATTGTCTGAGTTGTTGGATGCTTTACCCAGTTTAGGTATTGTTGTGACTACAGCACAAAGGAGTCCAGGAAGTAGGGTTTTAGAGGCAACAATGTCCCTGCATAAATTAGTCATATGTGGTGATAGGATCTCCAAAAATATTTGATAGTACTCATACTATTTTCTGAACTTCTGTCAACTTCTGAGATAGGGTTGTTTAGGAGATCTAATTGTGTCTGGTCTAGCTTGGCAACCGACATAGAAGAAAATTATTTATTGCAGAAGTCAATGGTGGGAAAATGTTTTCATTCTTTTGAAGACTGTATAGTATTTTATAATAGTTAGAAAATTATTCTGCTATATCAATAGGGTTTATAATTTTGGTTCCAGAAGGTGAAGTCAGGTATGTACCCTAATAGATTGTAAGCTCTCACGAGCAGGGCCCTCACACCTTGTGTCTCATTTGTAAGTACTTTTAATGTGTAATGACTGTATGTTTACCCTTGAATTTGTAAAGTGCTGCGGAATATGTTGGCGCTATAGAAATAAAGATTATTATTATGTTATTCTAAACTTAGCATGTTGTGTTTTCATTCTGTTAGCTTGTAATTTTCCGGGTTTATCACCTTGCACATAAAAGTTCCATTTTAGTTTAGCTATATTATGTTCATATTTATGAAGATACAGAGAGGGACATTCATTTCTAAGTTTAAGCATGCTCTCTTTCGTGTCAGCATAGAGAGTGGCTTTAAAGTCTGCATCTACTTTCTTAATATCTTTTAAGAGGTTATTGACCCATTGACTTCTACTGGAGAGTTTTCTAGGCATGCTCTGCAACCTAGTAGGAAGTCACTGTGCAAGCAGGGGTAGCTGTGACTATCTCCTATTGTGAATGGTGGATCATGTGCTATAATATACATTGGTGTCACCTTTCAGTGTACTCCTGCCTGTGCTCATAATGAGGAGAATACTAAATAGTTGTTTTTACAGAACAAGAAGCATCAGACTATTATTAGGCCATGTGGCCAAAGTGAAAATAGCAGAACTTAAGAATCTTTTAAAAAAATTGATATCTAATAGTGATATCTAAAATTTAAAAGTAAAATGTCAGGGCTAGTTGGCACTCAGCCTGCAGGGAGCAACAGTCTGCAGCGGCTGAATTGCGACCCCACCCTGCTACACTTTCTGCTGGAAGCTGTGTGAGTGACAGAGGCCCAGCCACTCCGGACAGGGAGTGTATCGCAACAGCCAATGGGAGGACCCGGAGGCCGCTCCAATCAGCTACAGGGGTGGTAGCCGGGAATCCCATTTAAACTCCCTGCAGGCTGAGTGCTGAACCTCTGATATTCACCTGGATGCCTTATTACCTGTGCTTGTTGTTTGTTTGTTTGCTTATCTGTGTACCAGACCTCTGCTTGTTTCCTGACCCTGTCTTGCTCTCTGATTCTGTACCTCGCTCCCGTTTGTGTTTTTGACCCTTGGCTCGTTGTCTGACTTCTGTCTCGCTTTCTGATATTTGGCTTGACGTTACTGACCTGTTATCGACCCGGACTGTCTGACGCTTCTTCTTCCTGACAGCCCCAGCACTCTAGCAGTGCAGGGACTGCCGCCCAGTTTGTGGCTGCTGCCTAGGGCAGAATGTCAAGTAGGCAGGGACAGTGGACTGGGTTCTAGTTAGGGATCACTGGATCTCCCTTGAAGTGACATTATCGCAGGCCGAAACCGTTACTGCTCTACAGAAACTATGAACCACATGACAGCTCTGGTAGAGCAGATGCAGGGGCTTACCCAGCTAGTCCAAGATCTGGCGCTGAGGGTACAACAGCAGGAGACTTCCCCAAGTCCAAGTGTCCCTGCACTACCTTCCTCTCTGGGGAACCCCCTATTCAGTTGCCAGAGGTTCTCAGGCAACAGGAAGGCCTTTTTGGCATTCAGAGAGGGATGTGGCCTCGGGCAATAAGGAGCAAAGAGTGGGAATTGTTATGTCCCTACTTCAGGGTTCCCCCCAGGAGTGGGCATTCTCTTTATCACCTGATTTGCCAGAACTGTCTTCCGTAGACAGGTTCTTTACCTCCTTGGGCGTACTTTTTGATGACCTTGATAGGGAGGCCGTGGCAGAGGCTCAGCTAACCACCTTGAGGCAGGGTAAAAAGACTGTAGAGGAATATTGCTCCGAATTTCGTCGCTAGTGTGTTTCATCTAGGTGGAACGACCCAGCTCTTAGATGCCAGTTTAAACTAGGGTTAGCTGACCATGTGAAGGATTTATTGGTGGCTTACCCTACCTCTGGTATTTTAGATGAGGCTCTGGCACCAGCCGTTTGTCTGGACAGGCGTTTTAGGGAGAGACGTAGGGAGAAGACTTCCCCCAGTGGTCCACTCCATGGTCACCTCTACACCCGTGGTTCCCGATATAAACCCAGAGGAGCCAATGCAAGTTCTTCTGCAACTGCTTCTAGTGACCGTAGGTCTTCTCATTGTATCAAGGGATTATGCTTTTACTGTGGCAAAGATGGACATGTCGTCCGGGAGTGCTCCAAGAGGAAGACCAGGCCAGAAAACTCCAGTGCCTAGCTGATTTGCAGGAATGTCACCTAGGCGAGCAGGTATTTCCTATTGTATCCAAAAAGTTGCTTCTCCCAGTTAAGATTTCCTACCTGTCACTGTCTGGTTCTGGGAATTCGTTTGTGGATTCTGGGTAAGCTTCTAATTTTGTTGATGCGTCCTTGGTCAAATGTCTAGGCCTACCTTGGAGACTGCTATCTAATTCTCTGCGGGTTGTGGCTATGACTACTCCACGAGCTAGGCGCAAAATCCAACTTTGTACTCCTGAGCTGGAGATGGTGGTAGGATCCATACATACTGGAAAGTGTATTCTATTTATCATGGAGAGGCTGCCCGCGGACGTGGTTTTGGGGCTGCCCTGGCTTCAGAACACAACCCAGTGTTTGACTGGAATTCAGGAGAATTAATCAAATGGGGACAACAATGTTTTAACAGATGTCCCCCTGTCATACTGGGCAATATAGAGATGGAGCAGATTCCTGTGTATATTCGTGACTTTGCTGAAGTATTTTCTCAAAAGCAGTCGGAGATACTGCCCCCTCATGGATCTTACGACTGTGCCATTGACCTGTTGCCCGGAGTGAAGTTTCCTGAAGGACTAGCCATGACGCAGTATAT
The DNA here is from genome assembly GCA_025379985.1 of Phyllomedusa bahiana. Taxonomy (NCBI): domain Eukaryota; kingdom Metazoa; phylum Chordata; class Amphibia; order Anura; family Hylidae; genus Phyllomedusa; species Phyllomedusa bahiana. Next base: position 34,407 of record JAODAL010017471.1, read on the forward strand.
TGCAGAAAGCCTACAGAAGGGGTTGATTCGACTTTCTGTGTTCCCTATGGGTGCAGGGTTTTTCTTTGTGGGAAAAATGATGGAGGCCTCCGTCAATGCATTGATTACCGTGAATTGAATAAGATAACACTAAAAAAATAATACCCTTTACCTTTGATTCCAGATCTGTTCAATAAAATCCAACGAAGTGGTTTTCCAAGTTGCACCTGAGAGGGGTCTATAACCTCATCCGTATCCGGGAAGGGGATGAGTGGAAAACCGCGTTTAAAACTCCTGAGGGTCATTTTGAATATCTGGTTATGCCATTTGGGTTGTATAATGCTCCCTCGGTCTTCCAGAACTTGCTTAGTGATGTTTTCCAGGAAGTCATTGGTTGTTATATGGTTGTTTACCTGGATGACATTTTGATCTATTCGAAAGATTAGTCATCTCACGTTAAACACATACCATAGGTATTGCATATCCTGAAGGAGAATAATTTGTTTGTCATGCTTGAAAAATGTGTTTTTCGGGGTGCAGGAAGTACCGTTTCATGGGTATATCCTGACTACTAACTCATTTTGTGTGGACCCCTGTAAAATTCAAGCTATTCTCGACTGGATCCGTCCTTCGGCCCTGAAAGCCCTACAGCGATTCCTAGGGTTTGCTAATTATTATTGTAAATTTGTTCGTAATTTTTCTGTCCTAGTTCGGCTGTTGACTGACATAACTATTAAGGGGGTGAAGTTCAATAATTGGCAACCTGAGGCCATAGAGGCGTTTGAGAAACTTAAGCAGTGTTTTGTATCTGCTCCTGTGTTTATTCAAGCAGATCATAATAAACCCTTTGTTTTCAAGGTTGATGCTTCTGAGTATGGTGCAGGGGCGGTCCTGTTCCAGGGATCCACTACTATGACTTACCTTCGCCCTTGTGCCTTCTTTTCACGTAAATTTTCCTCGACTGAAAGGAATTATGACGTTGGTAATCGGGAGTTGTTGTCTATTAAGTGGGCCTTTGAGGAATGGCGCCACTTCCTCGAAGGTGCCAAGCATCAAGTCACGGTCCTTACAGATCATAAGAACCTCACCTTTTTAGAAAATGCTAAAAGGCTGAATCCACGTTAGGCACGGTGAGCATTATTTTTTACTCGCTTTAACTTTGTTGTTACTTACAGACCAGGTTCTAAAAATGTTAAAGCCGATGCGCTATCTAGAAGCTTCTGTGCCAGCCATGCTTCCCAGGAGGATCCGGTACCAATAATGCCCAAGGAGACTGTTGTCTCAGTTATTTTCCCTGATTTAGCCACTGAGATTAAGTCCCTCCAGGATATGAGACCTGCTAATTGTCCTGTTTCGAAGGTCTTTGTCCCCACTCAGTTTCGGCTACGAGTATTAAGAGAATTTCATGATTCCGTATTATCTGGACATCCTGGAGTGTCTGGCACAAAAAGGTTGATTTCTCATATCTACTGGTGGCCATTGTTGTCTTGTGATGTTGAGGCCTATGTGGCATCTTGTGAAGTCTGTGCTTGGGCAAAGGTTCCCAGAACTCGTCCTCCTGGTGAACTTTGCCCTATACCTGTACCTGAACATCCATGGACCAACATCTCCATGAATTTTATGATGGACCTTCCTCCTTCGAAGGGCAAAATGGTTATTTTAGTGGTAGTGGACCGTTTCAGTAAGATGTGGCATCTTGTTCCTTTAAGGAGGTTATCGTCGTCCAGAAACTTGCTGAACTCTTTATCAAACACATTGTCAAACTGCATAGTTTACCGGAGAATATTGTTTCGGACAGAGGGGTTCAGTTCGTTTCTCAATTTTGGAGAGCCCTTTGCAAGGCTCTGGGTATCACCCTATCCTTCTCCTCTGCCTTCCACCCAGAGACTAATGGGCAGACAGAGAGGGTAAATCAAATGGTAACACAAAAACTCAGTGTCAAGAGTAGTCCCACGGTTGGACTGCGGACACGCAATTGTGCTGCTGCGGCTCCCCCAGCGTCTGGAGCGAGTGGCACCGCGGTGCCACATATCGGTCCCCTGCACAGCTTGGCTTACCTGACCGCGCTTCCGCATCCCCGCGTCTTCCCTGCTGGCCGGTGCGCGCCTCCCCGCTCCTGAGGTGCGCGCGCGCCGGCTCTCTTAGATTTAAAGGGCCAGCGTGCCGGCCATTAGTTATGGCCGGTCACTGACCCTATATAAGTTCCTTCCTTCCGGAACGTCCCTGTCGGATCTTTAGTGCCTTACCGCCTTTACAGAAAGCGTTCCTTGTGTCTAGTTCTGATTACCGTGTAACGTACCATTCTGCTTCTGTCCCTCGACCACGAACTTCTGCCGCCTGTCCTGACCTCCTGCCCGTCCCCGACTACGCCTACGTCTCACGATTTTGTACCATGCACTACCTTGGCTGCCACCGCAAGCAAGTCACGCCAGTGGACGCGACCCGGTAGTTTCCAGCCACAGCAAGTCCATCCTGCTTTGCGGCGGGCTCCGGTGAAAACCGGGTTCTACTTAGACTCTGGTGCGGCTTACACCATCGCTTGCGGAGGTCCAGTGGATCCACTACCATCATCCGTAACAGTAAGATCCGGCCATGGATCCCGCCAAAGTTCCTTTGCCTCGTGATATGGACCTCACTGCAATCGTGGCTCAGCAGTCACAACAAATCGCGCAACAAGCACAGCAGCTGAACCAGTTGACCGCCAGGTTGCAGCAGCTCCTGGCTAACCAACAGCAGCCGTCCTCTCCTCCAGTTGCAACGCCTCCACCAGCCACCGTCGGTCCCAAGCTTCGGCTACCGTTACCGTCTAAGTTTGATGGAGACCCTAAACTTTGCATGGGATTTATTACCTAGTGCTCTATGCACATTGAATTAATGGCAGATCAACTCTCCACTGAGCGATTGAAGGTGGCCTTCGTGGTCAGTCTACTGTCTTGGAAGGCCTTGGCCTGGGCAACCCCTCTTTGGGACAGGAGCGATCCAGTGACTGCAGACCTGCAGGCCTTTCTCTCTGAATTCCGCAGTGTCTTTGAAGAGCCGGCGCGAGCATCCTCTGCAGAGACCGCTCTCCTGAATCTTTGCCAGGGCAACTCCTCGGTCGGCGACTCTGTGGTTCAGTTTCGGACCCTGGCGTCAGAGCTGTCCTGGAATGCCGCCGCCCTGTGTGCCACTTTTAAAAAAGGTCTGTCCAGCAGGGTTAAGGACGCTCTAGCGGCTAGAGACATCCCGTCTTCCTTGAGTGAATTGATCCACCTGGCCACTCGTATTGATGTTCGCTTCGCCGAGAGGCAAGAGGAGCTTTGCCAGGAACGTGATCTAGTCTGGCCACGCCGACTGCCTCGCCTGGCTCCGGTCTTCCAGAGGCCTCCGCTGCCGCTTCCTCTACCAGCCAGTGAGGATCCCATGCAGGTGGATCAGGCCCACTTATCTAAGCAGGAATTGTCCCGCCGTCGGGCTGAGAAATTGTGCCTGTACTGTGCCAGACCGGATCATTTCTTGCGATGGCTGCCCGCTTTGCCCCCAGTGGCAGGGAAATGCCCGCACCTAGGTCATGTCGGAGAGGCGTCCCTGGGTGTGAACTCTTCCTCTCCACGTCTATCCATGGAAGTAGAGGTCTCGACCGATTCTGGACTCTTATTTCGGGTGCCTGCTTTTCTGGACTCCGGCTCTGCCGGGAACTTTATTCATGCCACCCTCATGTCCCAGTATCGTCTCCCAGTAATCTGTCTGGAGAAGCCATTGCTGATATGCTCCATCAGTGGGGAGCTCCTTAGTGATGCCATCTGGTACGTGACCAAGCCGCTGCCCCTCCACGTGGGGGCTCTACATAAGGAGAAGATCACCTTCTACGTCCTTCCCCGTTCTACCTCTGAGCTCCTGTTGGGGCTTCCGTGGCTGCAGCACCATGCCCCTACGCTCAACTGAAGGACCTGTCTGAAGTCGCTGTCTGAAGGTTTCACAGCCAGTGCGACTCGCTCCTCCTCAGCGGCTCTCCAGGTCTCTGCCGGGTCTTCCCGCTGAATTCCAGGACTACGCGGATGTCTTCTCTGAGAAGCAGGCAAATCTCTTCCTGCGCATCGCCCCTATGACTGTCCCATTGACCAGTCCTCCCCAGGGCAGGGTCTACCTGCTATCTATGCCCGAGACCCAGGCTATGTCGGCCTATATCCGAGAGAACCTGCAAAAGGGCTTTATTCGCAAGTCCGCCTCACCCACCGGTGCTAGTTTTTTCTTCTTTCAGAAGAAGGATGGTTCTCTCCACCCCTGCATCAACTACCGGTGCCTCAACGAGATTACCGTGAAGAACCGGTACCCCTTGCCGCTAATCACAGAATTCTTCGACCAACTCCAAGGAGCCAGAATCTTCTCCAAGCTGGATCTGCGCGGAGCGTACAACCTCATCAGGATCCGTGAGGGTGATAAGTGGAAAACTGCTTTCAACACCTGGGATGACCACTTTGAATATCTGGTGATGCCATTCGGCCTGTGCAATGCTCCCGCAGTCTTTCAGGAGTTCGTCAGCGATGTCTTCAGGGACCTACTGTATACTTGCGTCATCGTATACCTGGACGACATCTTGGTTTTTTCTCCTGACCTCCGGACCATCGGTCGCAGGTGCACCAGGTCCTGCAATGTCTTCGCAGTAACCGCCTGTATGCTAAATTAGAGAAATGCTTGTTCCATCAATCCAGCCTGCCTTTCCTCGGATATATTGTCTCCGACTGAGGCCTGCAAATGGACCCTGCCAAGTTATCTGCTATCCTGCAATGGCCGCAAACTCATGGCCTTCGGGCCATACAACGTTTTCTGGGATTCGCCAATTATTATCGGCAATTCATCCCCCACTTTTCTACGCTGGTGGCTCCAATTGTGGCTTTGACTAAGAAGAGGGCTAATCCGAGGTGTTGTCCACCAGCGGCCGAAAAAGCTTTCTCTGAATTGAAGACGGTCTTTGCCTCCGCACCCATCTGGTCACGCCCTGACCCCGAAAAGCCTTTCTCGCTGGAGGTGGATGAATCTTCGGTGGGTGTTGGGGCAGTCCTCACTCAGAAGGGTCCCAAGGGGAAGACCCACACCTGTGGATTCTTCTCCAAGACTTTCTCGTCGGCAGAGAGGAATTATGCTATTGGAGATCGGGAGTTACTCGCTATCAAGAGGGCCCTGGAGGAATGTCGCCACCTTCTGGAGGGAGCTCATCATCCCTTCAATGTGTTCACGGACCACAAGAACCTCCAGTACCTCCAGTCGGCCCAGCGCCTTAATCCTCGGCAGGCTTGATGGTCCCTTTTCTTCTCGCGATTTGACTTCCGGATACATTTCCGTTCAGAGGAGAAGAACATTAGGGCTGATGCCCTCTCTCACGCCTCGGACATCACTGGAGAGGAGTCTCGGCCCCAACACATTATAACTATCGAACGCTTGATCCAGGCAGCACCAGCCCTTCTCCAACAGATACCTCCTGGCAAGACATACGTACGGCCGTCTCTGCGCAGGATGGTCCTGAATTGGGGACATTGCTCACTGATGGCTGGACATCCTGGGGCTCGGAGGTCGTATCAGTTGATCTCTCGATTCTATTGGTGGCTGGGTCTGGCCAAAGATACTAGAGAGTTTGTGGAGGCCTGTGCCACTTGCGCCCATGATAAGATACCTTGCCACAGTCTGTCCGGTCTGCTGTAACCCTTGCCGACTCCCAGTACACCATGGACTCATGTGGCGATGGACTTTATCACCGACCTTCCGCCCTCTTTGGGTAACAGCGTGATTTGGGTCATTATCGATAGATTCTCCAAGATGTCACACTTTGTTCCTTTGCCCGGGTTACCATCCGCATCTCGTCTTGCCTCTCTCTTCTTCATACATGTTTTTCACCTGCACGACCTGCCTCGGCACATCGTTTCAGATCGCGGGGTTCAGTTTGTGTCAAAGTTCTGGCGTGCACTCTGCTCCTGATTACAGGTTAAGTTAGATTTCTCTTCTGCATACCACCCCCAATCTAACGGCCAAGTACAGAGGGTCAATCAGGTTCTGGGCAGCTATCTGCGCTACTTTGTCTCGGCCCGCCAGGATGATTGGTCCAGCCTTCTACCTTGGGCTGAATTTTCGTATAATTCTCTGGACTCAGAAGCTTCGGGCGCGTCTCCCTTCTTTGTGGTCTATGGTCGGCATCCCCGCCCTCCTCTCCCTCTGCCCTCCCCCTCCGAGGTTCCCTCGGTGGATGCCATGGTTCACGATATATCTGCCATTTGGGATCAGATTTGTCTGTCCCTACAACGTACGGCTGCCCGTATGAAAATCCAGGCGGACAAGAAAAGGAGACCTGCTCCGACCTTTGCTCCAGGAGACAAGGTCTGGCTGTCTGCCAAATATGTCCAGCTGAACAGTTACAAGCTTGGGCCATGCTTCCTGGGGCCATTTGAGGTGCTGAGTCGTATTAATCCTGTGGCCTATAAACTCCGGCTCCCACCCACCATGCGGATCCCAAATTCCTTTCATGTATCTCTGCTGAAGCCTGTCGTGCTGAGCCGCTTTTCCAGAAACCGCTTTTCCAGAAAAGCCGTTCCCCCCTCTCCTGAAACCGTAGCCTCCAACACATTTTCAGTTAAGGAGATTCTAGCTATGAAATTTATTAGGGCGGGAGACGGCATTTTCTCATTGATTGGGAGGGGTTCGGGCTGGAGGAGAGATCTTGGGATCCGGAGGAGAACATCTTGGACCATGGACTTGTGCTGAGGTTCCTCCGTTCCAGAAAGAGGGGGATCCTGGGGGGAGAGGGGTACTGTCACGAGTGTTCCCGCGGCCCCCCGGTCGGGCTGCAGGCGCACTCGTGCTGCTGAGGCTCCCCCAGTATCTGAAGTGAGTGGCGCCGTGGTCCACGTATCGGGCCGGGGGCGCACTCGCTCCCCTGCACAGCTCGGCTTACCTGACCGCGCTTCCGCATCCCCGCGTCTTCCCTGCTGGCCGGTGCGCGCGTCCCCGCTCCTTAGACGTGCGTGCGCCTGCTCTCTTAGATTTTAAGGGCCAACATGCCGGCAATTGGTTATGGCCAGTCGCTGACCCTATATAAGGTCCTTCCTTCCAGAACGTCCCCGCCGTATCTATAGTGCCTTACCGATTTTAGAGAAAGCGTTCCTTGTGTCTTGTTCTGATTTCCGTGTACCGTACCATTCTGCTTCTGTGCCTCGACCACGAACCTCTGCCGTCTGTCCTGACCTCCTGCCCGTCCCCGACTATGCCTATGTCTCACGATTTTGTACCACGCACTACCTTGACTGCCACCGCAAGCAAGTCACGCCAGTGGAAGCGACCTGGTACTTTCCCACCGCAGCAAGTCCATCCTGCTTTGCGGCGGGCTCTGGTGAAAACCGGTTTCTACTTAGACTCCGCTCCCTGGTACAGCTTACAACTTCGCTTGCGGAGGTCCAGCGGATCCACTACCATCATCTGTAACACTCCGTTGTTATCTCTCTGATCTGCAGGCAGATTGGTTAGAATACTTACCGTTGACAGAGTTTGCCATTAACAATCAGGATAGTAGCTCGTCTGGTACCTCACCATTTTATTTCAACTAATAATAATAATAATCTTTATTTATATAGCGCCAACATATTCCGCATCACTTAGGTGCTTAACTATAGGTTTCACCCAAGATATGCCTCATTTTCCAGTGCTATGTCTGATCACTGCGGGGTGGATGTCATCATTAAAGATCTGTGCACAGTCTGGGCCAAAGTTCAGAAGAACTTGGTTCATACCCAGAACATCCAGAAGAAAAATTTGTCTTTGTTCAAGAGGGTTTGCGGCTGGGAATAAAGTATGGTTATCCACCCGAAATCTGCGATTGAAAGTTCCCTCTAGTAAACTCGCGCCGAGATTTGTAGGTCCATAAGTGCTTCAGGAGGTGGTTAATATGGTGGCATATCGTCTGAAATTACCCCCTTCTCTCTGTATACACAACATGTTTCATCATGCACTTCTTAAGAGGTACATTCAGCCTTTGACTCCGCCCTCTAGCCCTCCTCCTCCAGTTTGCATAGAGGGGGAGATAGAATATGAAGTCGCCAAAGGTCCAAAGGTCACTGCAGTACCTGGTCCATTGGAAGGGATATGGTCCTGAGGAGAGATCATGGGTTCCGGCGAAATCCATCCATGCTGCTCACCTGGTAAAGGAATTCCATGAATCTCACCCGGACAAACCCAGACCAGGGAAGGGTCCTGTGTCCCCTCCTAAAAGGGGGGGTACAGTCAAGGCTAGGCGGCGCTCAGCCTGCCGGGAGCAACAGTCTGCAGCATCTTAATTGTGACTCCACCCTGATATACATTCTGCTGGAAGCTATGTGAGTGACAGAGACCCAGCCACTCCGGACAGAGGGCGTGTCGCACCAGCCAATGGGAGGACCCGGAGGCCGATCCAATCAGCTACAGGGGCGGTAGCCAGGAAACACATTTAAACTCCCTGCTGGCTGGGTGCTGCCCCTGCGATATTCTCCTGGCTGCCTTATTACCTGTGCTTGTTGTTTGTTTATTTGTTTGCTTATCTGTGTACCTGACCTCAGCTTGTTTCCTGAACCTGTCTTGCTCTCCGATTCTGTACCTCGCTCCCGTTTGTGTTTTTGACCCTTGGCTCGTTGTCTGACTTCTCCCTCGCTTTCTGATATTTGGCTTGATGTTACTGACCTGTTATCGACCCGGACTGTCTGACGCTTCTTCTTCCTGATGGACCCAGCACTTTAGCAGTGCAGAGACTGCCGAACAGTTGGTGGCTGCCGCCTAGGGCAGCACGTCAAGTGGGCAGGGACAGTGGGCTGGGTTCCAGTTAGGGCTCACTGTATCTCCCTTGACGTGACATAAAATGTGTAAAATAAAATAGCCAAAAATTCTTAGAAAATATGTGTGACATAAAAACATGGGTTGAACAATAGGGAATTTTGTTATGACACATTCCCTTTAAGTTCACTTTGGCAAAGACAGCGACAGAGTGTGCAATTTGACACTGATGCACCTTGATTTTATGAGTTCACCTCTAATCTCTTTGGAAGTTGTACTGGGTTCATTGTTACCATTCATATTATCCATCTCTTCAATCTGTCATCAATTTTCCTCTTGCGCCCACATCCAGGAGGTTGACTACAGTCACATAGACCTTAAACTTCGGAATAATTTTTGCAACTGTAGTTACTGGAACATCAAGCTGTTTGGAGATGATTTTATAGCCTGTATCTTTAGCATGTTCATGATTTTCTATATAGTTTCATATGGAAATGCTCTTCCTTTGGTCCATATTCAGTGTGATACACACCACAATATCAAACAGCACAGAGACTACTACCAAAATTTTTGTGCAAGCCAGTTTAATTCTTTATTTTAACTTTTCAGTTGAACCACAACTAAAATGCAATGTCAGTTGATATTCAATTAATTTAAATATTTTTTTTTACTTTTGACAGTTTCAAGTTATTTTAATTGAAGGGTACTAAATTTTGTCACCATGTGTGTATGTATGTGTGTGTATACAGTACATGTATGTATACACAAACACATAGGGCGACATGCTTTTCGCCCGATTTCTGCCGTTACCTGCGCCTCCCCGGCCCGAATCCGCTATCGGACGCAAGGATACGATGTTAGGCGCAGCGTTCACCACTTTCAGCTGCGCCTCGCATGAAGGGGCGGCCAATGGACGCAGTGTGGGCGCGGTTTAGGCGTTTCGGGGCAGGATGCGGCGCGCTCCAAAACTCCGAGGCATGTACGATCGCGAGCCGGCAAATTGCGGCGCATTGCAGCGCTCGCCAGCTCCGACAGGCAGACCTAGTTGATTCTGGTCTAAATGATCCGGCAGAGGCGAAGTGAAGCGAGAACGGAACATGAGGGGAAACCTATAGAAGATCGCAACAGAAATCTCGGCTCTCAGTGCCGTGCGGCAGAAGTATGATTCCAAAAAAATCGCCTTTATTAGGTGTAAAACATTATCAGAAAAAGAGCTCAAACCTCAAAAATAAAAAATAATTAAAAAAAAACTCACTTTCCAAAAATCTAGACCGGCGCAATATCAGGAATTAGGATATTGGAAATTGCCGAGAAATACAGTAATTCAAATTCTGAAAGCTATTCTCATTGGTTGGCATAAACCAGTCAATCAGAATAGGAGCGACAGTGAAACATTAAAACCTATGGAGAACTATCGACCAATCAAAATCAAAGGCGGGACAGTTCAAAATACAGTAAAAATACAGAAAAGAGCTGATTGGGTGAGCTAGCGGGGGTTTGGCTATTCCAGCCAATCAGAGCGCGAGCTACTTGTCCCATTGTAGTCTATGGAGAGATCGGCGCAACGCAATCTCGGCTCTAAGCGCCATGCGGCATTGGAGTATGATTAAAAAAAACATTTTTATAAAGTGTAAAATATTCTCTAAAAAAGAGCTGAAACCTTCTATAAACATAAATCAGTTAAATCCCTAACTACACGTTTGTCGCCGAGACCGGCGCTACATCGGGAATTGCAATATAGAGAATTGCCGGGAAATACAGTAATTCAAATTCTGTACGCTCTTCTCATTGGTCGGCATAAACCAGCCAATCAGAATAGGAGCGACAGTGGCCCATTCTAACCTATGGAGGAGTATTGACCAATCAGAATAGGAGTGACAGGGTAATGAAAAAAAAATATTAATTCATAAAATCATGTTTATTTCTTTTTTTTCGTTAGCCAAGGATCAATAGTATGGGTGTAACAAAAATAAAGAAATAAACATGGTGCCAATATTCAAAAAGGGGTCAAAAAGTGATCCAGGAAACTATAGGCCAGTAAGCTTAACCTCTGTTGTAGGTAAAATGTTTGAAGGTTTTCTCAGAGATGCTATCCTGGAGTATCTCACTGAAAATAAATGTATAATGCCGTTCCAGCATGGGTTCATGAAGGATCGGTCCTGTCAGACTAATCTCATCAGCTTCTATGAGGAAGTCAGTGCTAGACTGGATCGGGGTGAGGCACTGGATGTCATATATCTAGATTTTTCTAAAGCATTTGATACGGTGCCACATAAAAGGTTGGTAAATAAAATGAGAATGCTTGGACTGGGGGAAAATGTGTGCAAGTGGGTAAGTAACTGGCTCACTGATAGAAAACAAAGGGTAGTAATTAACGGTACATACTCAGACTGGATCGCTGTTACTAGTGGGGTACCACAAGGGTCAGTATTGGGCCCTATCCTCTTTAACATTTTCATTAATGATCTTACACAGGGAATACACAGTAGAATATCGATCTTTGCAGACGATACTAAGCTCTGTAAAGTAATCAACACAATAGAGGATAATATGTTATTACAAAGGGATCTGGATAAGTTGGAGGTCTGGGCAGGGAAATGGCAGATGAGGTTTAACACTGATAAATGCAAGGTTATGCACATGGGGAAGAGAATCCATTACATGATTACATGTTAAATGGAAAAACACTGGGTAAAAGTGACATGGAGAAGGACTTGGGAATCCTGGTGGACAGTAAACTTAATTGTAGCAGCCAGTGTCAGGCAGCAGCAGCCAAAGCAAATAGGATCATGGGGTGCATTAAAAGGGGCATAGATGCACATGATGAGAACATTATTCTCCATTATACAAGTCACTGGTTAGACCACACATGGAATATTGTGTACAGTTTTGGCACCAGTGCACAGGAAAGACATTGTAGAGCTTGAACAGGTACAAAGGCGGGCAACAAAAATAATAAAGGACTGGGTGGACTACAGTACACAGAAAGAATGGCAAGATTAGGGTTATTTAGTTTAGAGAAAAGAAGGCTTCGGGGGACATAATAAATATGTTTAAATACATCAAAGGTCAATATAGAGATCTCTCCCAAGATTTATTTATACACAGGGCTGTATCTAGAACAAGGGGGCATCCTTACGTCTTGAGGAACGAAAGTTTCTACATAAACATAGAAAGGGATTCTTTACTGTAAGAGCAGTGAGACTATGGAATTCCCAGCCAGAGGGACTGGTCATGGTGCATACAATACCCGAGTTCAAAAAGGGTTTGGATGCATTTCTGGAGCGTAATAATATCACAAGTTATAGTGACTAGGATTCAGGAGAGGGGTCATTGATCCAGGGATTTTTCTGATTGCCAGATTGGAGTCAGGAAGGAATTTTTCCCTAAAATGAGGACAATTGGCTTCTACCTCATTGGGGGTTTTTGCCTTCCTCTGGATCAACACCTTAGCACAACAGGCTGAACTAGATGGACGACTTGTCTTTTTTTAGCCTTACAAACTATGAAACTATTAAACTATGAAACATGATTTTATTGAATTAATATATTTTTTTTTTCGTTACCCCCATATTATTATTCATTTTATATACACATCGGTACAACTTCGGGAGTCTTATCATTTGATTTCAGCCATGTACAGTTTTATTCCAGATTGCATTAGAAAACCCATAAGAGCGTCGCTCGCTCTCCCATTGGTCCAAATAACCGCGCCTCTTTTAAGTGAGCCAGTCACAAACAGAGCTCGCTCTGCATTTCTTGTCCCCATAGAACTCTATGAGAAAGTAGCTCGCGCTCTGATTGCCGGGATAGCCAAGCCCCCGCTAGCTCAACCAATCAGCTCTTTTCTGCCTTTTTACTGTATTTTGAACTGTCCCGCCTTTGAATATGATTGGTCAATATTTCTCCATAGGTTAGAATGGGTCCCTGTAGCTACTATTCTGATTGGCTGGTTTATGCCGACCAATGAGAAGAGTTTAAACAATTTGAATTACTGTATTTCCCGGCAATTCTCTATATCCTAATTCCTGATGTAGCGCCGGTCTCGGCGAAAAATGCGTTATTCGGGATTTAATTGATTTATGTTTATAGAAGGTTTCAGCTCTTTTTCATATAATATTTTACACTTAATAAAAATGATTTATTTATTAACACTCCATGCCGCACGGCACTGAGCGCCGAGATTTCATTGCCCCGATCTCTCCATAGACTACAATGGGACAAGTAGCTCGCGCTCTGATTGGCTGGGATAGCCAAGCCCCCGCTAGCTCAACCAATCAGCTCTTTTCTGTATTTTTAATGTATTTTGAACTGTCCCACCTTTGATTTTGATTGGTCATTACTTCTCCATAGGTTTTAATGGTTCACTGTCGCTCCTATTCTGATTGGCCGAGATAGCCAAGCCCCCGCTAGTTCAACCAATCAGCTCTTTTCTGTATTTTTACTGTATTTTGAACTGTCCCGCCTTTGATTTTGATTGGTCCAAACTTCTCCATAGGTTTTAATGGTTCACTGTCGCTCCTATTCTGATTGGCTGGTTTCTGCCGACCAATGAGAATAGCTTACAGATTTTGAATTACTGTATTTCCCGGCAATTTCAAATATCCAAATTCCCGATATAGCGCCGTTCTGGATTTTTGGAAAGTGATTTTATTTATGTATTTTTTTTAGTAGGTTTGAGCTCTTTTTCTGATAATGTTTTATGCCTTTATAAAGGCGATTTTTTTATTCATACTCCGCACGGACATCTTTAATGATTTCTCGCTGTTTTCCAGCCTGTCTCGAATCGGAATACATGTGAGGCCCAGTCCCTTCCCCGCATGTATGAGCGCACCTCCTCGGACGGCGAATCTTAGGCGCAGCGCCGCACTGCGCCCAAGTCCCCGCACTGCGCCCCACACACTGGCGAGGCGCGGCGGACTTTACATGTTATGTATGAGTGCACTACCTCGGGCGGCGAATCATAGGCGCAGCGCCGCACTGCGCCTAAGTCCCGCACTGCGCCCTACACACTGGCGAGGCGCGGTGGACTTTACATAGTATGTATGAGTGCGCCCCAGCGCCGACATAAATCAGGCGCAAATTTCGCCGGAAAACTGGCGAAAAGGTGCGCCCCGACGTGGCGAGCTTCATACATGTCGCCCATAGAGTAGGTATGGCTTTAGAGTGAATAGAAGGTCAACTCCATTCTAGATTTTTAATTGTTTGGGGTCATTAGACGACACCTGGGAAGGATCTGTGACAAAATGTGTGAGCTCTTCAGACAGAGGGGACAGCTGCTGAACTATGGATAGTGCTATTTCTCCCAGGCTGGAGGAAAGCAGGTGTTGCAGATCTGAGAAAGCCTTAAACAGTGGATACTGGTAAATATACTACTGTTTGTGGTGCTGGGCATTAGGCTCAGACGATTTCCAGTGAGATATTTTTGTTTAGTGAATGAATAGACAGCCTAGCATTTATGTTTTGTTTTTTATACACTTACCTGTTACCACTAGTACTTGAAGAATGAAGCTGGTTGATGCAAGGTTTCAAACCAACCCTGTGGTCTGAGTGACATATATTGGTGTGCCATAATCTGTCTTGCAATAAGACGTGATCCAAAGAGCTAACAGACCAACATGGTGGTTGGACATGAGCCAAAGTCAATGAACAGTTTTTTTTGTCAGATATCATGATATTATGCACAGATTTTTCTATTTTCTTTTCAGTTTACGGAATGTTTGTGAAGTACATTTCACCTACTGTATGAGCCAAGAAAGCTTTCGATAAATGTTAAACATATTAATATGGCCTCATTTGCCTGGCTCTGTCAGCATAGTGAGCTTTGGCATGTGTCCTAACTTTTATTTTCACTGTATAGAATAGCATATTAGACTATGATATTGATATATGGAAATCTCTGTGCACTATACATTTATGCTATTGGTGATGAATAGCACTGTGGATTTGTACTGTAGCATGTGTCTCTGCCTACCATTGAAGTATGTTGAAAAAATCCTCCCGGAATATATCTTTGATGGAAAGCTCAAGGAATATGAACGGAGCCTGTAGCATAAAACAAGATTCACTGTGCCCACCAAATTTTCCTACTGTATTTCTGTAGTCAGTATGTAGGTAGGTCAGTCAGGTAGCAATGTCTAGGGTGGGAGAAGTAAGAAACATGCATGCAAGTGGTCTCTTAATATCACATAAAACAGTTTTCTTGTCTGCCACGACTCCACCTCCCATAAAGATTATTGCTTTAAAATGGGATCCATATCACATATATTCAATCTCCTGTGCCAATACATGTGGCCATGTCCAATAGACCTTAAAGTAAGGCTATGTTCACATGGCTTATTTCAGAACGTATTTACATCGGATTGCCGATCATAAATACATTCTGAAATCAGTTGAAAATCAGATGCAAATAAGTGGCACTAAGTGTGGCACGTATTTGTAACTGATTTCCCGACGGATTCACCATCTCCAATCATTGTAGGTGGTGAATCCGTCCGTAAATAATTGACATGCGCATTGTTTTTCCGTCCGGATTGCCGTCGTCAATCCGCGGCGGCAATCCGGCACGGAAATACGCGTCGTGTGAACGACGAGCCGTATTTTCTATTGAAATCAATAGAAAATAGGCTGTGACTTGTGTCTGACTGATTTGCCGACGGATTGACGATCGTCAATCCGTCGGCAAATACGCGGCGAAATAAGCCGTGTGAACGAGGCCTTAGTGTTAGTAGGCCAGAAAATACATGAGTTGATGAATTGGTTTTGATAATTATAACATCAACTTTACTTAGGGCAGAAATAGTTTGTGTGGTTATAATAACTTGTAACCAAAACAACAACAGAAAACTCCTCTTGCAGGATACTAGGGGGGAGTACATGGACCCTAAATATTTAATATATATACCCCGGATATACCAAAAAATATTGCAACATCAAAACCACAAGCCAATAGCATAAATCCTAGGGACCACAAAGCAGATAAAACTTAGCTTTTAATAAATACAAATAAAATGTAAAGACAAAAAAACCTAATCTATCTGAACCAATACAAATCTAAATCCTACATCTATGGCTACCTATCAAATAATGGGAAAATCGCCCCAATAAGGGCGTTCCCACCCCGTACCTAAACTACCAACACCCTATACTAACTATCACTGTACAAAAAACAAACAGGACAAAAACAAAAATGTATACATTCAGTTATCCCAAATGAATCTGGATGAATTCATAAATCCGACGCGTTTCCCCCCATAATAATTGGGGTTCATCAGGGAAAACGGGAATATGTATACAACACACTAATAACCAGTTTAGATAAACTTACTGCCCTTATTAGAAATGCAAGGATGAGTGCTGATAGTCCGGTGGATCCCAGAGATAACTTATAACGGAGCCACCACACCAAGGCAGTCCACAGATGATGTACACCCTGTATTGAAGAAACCTGTATATAAATAGAGAGGCTAACAATTGAAAACACCTACCTAAAGATAATTGAAGCCACGAGAGCCAAGAGCAGTGTCCAGAGAGACTCACTACCCATGTCAGACAATCAAGTCCCATGAGACTCTATGTCAGCCTCCCACAGAAGGAATTGGTTGCTACAGCAACCACTAACAGGATCATGCCATGAACAACAAAAGGTGCCAGTTATATACGCAATGTAAACAAAGCAGAGATGACATTACTATGCATAACAAAGTAGAACAGCACAGATAAGAGGCAAAGCAATGAGGCACATTACCAAGATAGGTAAATTAGCATATGAGTAGCAGTGCAATTAGCATCTAAGTGGCAGGACCTTACTGCAAGGGTTTAACCCTACAGTGACATATAGACATGTAATAGATAATAGAACAAATGAACACTCATGAAAATGATACAAACACCACAAATAAAGTACCTAATAAATATATATACATAAAAATAATAAAGATACACAAATCCATCCTAATAGACACCAAAAAAAACCTCTAAAAAATAAAAAAGAAATAATAATACAGTAAATAAACATAGAAAAATTAGGAAAAAATGTAAATATTTTTTATAGTGCAGAAGATATGTCTGACAGTATACCAATATACCTAAGTAGAGAATTAAAATGAAGATATAAATGACATTGGACAAAAATTCAGATAAATGAAGCAAAAGACAAATAATCATTTAAACCATCGGGCTTCAATGTTTTGAGATAATAGATCCATTGTGACTCACGCTGGAGCAACTTACGATCAAAGTCGCCCCGGCGTGCAGATGGCTTAACCACCTCAATGACTGAAAAAGACAGAGAAAGAGGGTTCATCCTATGTTTAAGATTCATGTGACGTGCAACTGGGGAATCTCGTTTATGATGTATGTCCCCCACATGTTCTAAAATACGGCGGCGCAGCTCCCGCTTGGTCTTGCCGACATACATCATGGGGCAGTCACAAGAACACTGGTAAATAATCCCCTTGCTCTTGCAATTAGCATAGTCAAGCATATTATAGATACGACCAGTTGAAATAGACCTAAAGCTTTTAGAGACATTAATATACTTACAGGCCTTGCAGCCCCCACATCTAAAGGTCCCTATCGATTTAGATGACAGCCATGTTGCAGGCGTTTTTGGGGAAGTGTATAGACTATGTGTAACAAAATTGCCAATACTTTTACCCTTCCTAAAGGTTATAATTGGCCGAGATTCAACAAATTCAGAAAGAATTCCATCCCGTGTAAGAATAGGCCAGTAGTTGGTAATCAAGTCACGTATCTGAGCTGATGACTGATCAAATGTGCCAATAATTCTCACCTTATTCGTAGGCATATCCAGAACACGTTTCTTTAGGAACATCCTCCTATCAGTGTCCCTGGCAAAATTGTATGCCTCTGATAGAATTTTTTTGGGGTATCCCCGCTGGACAAATCTACTCTTAAGAGAATCAGCCTGTTCTTTAAATGACGCTAGACTTGAACAATTACGACGCATCCTAATGTACTGACCCCTGGGAATACCACGATTGAGAGGTGTGGGATGCAAACTTTCCCACCTCAACAAACTGTTCCCAGCCGTGGGCTTCCTGTACGCAGTTGTTTCTAACACGCCATTTGGGCCCTTGATAATGTGTACATCTAGAAAGACCAGTTCAAAAAGATGGATCTCATAGGTGAATCTGAGGCCTATAGGGTTGTTGTTAAGAGTCTCATATGCTAATTTACCTATCTTGGTAATGTGCCTCATTGCTATGCCTCTTATCTGTGCTGTTCTACTTTGTTATGCATAGTAATGTCATCTCTGCTTTGTTTACATTGCGTATATAACTGGCACCTTTTGTTGTTCATGGCACGATCCTGTTAGTGGTTGCTGTAGCAACCAATTCCTTCTGCGGGAGGCTGACATAGCGTGTCCCGGGACTTGATTGTCTGACATGCGTAGTGAGTTTCTCTGGACGCTGCTCTTGGCTCTCGTGGCTTCAATTATCTTTAGGTAGGTGTTTTCAATTGTTAGCCTCTCTATTTATATACAGGTTTCTCTAATACAGGGTGTACATCATCTGTGGACTGCCTTGGTGTGGTGGCTCCGCTATAAGTTATCTCTGGGATCCACCGGACTATCAGCACTCATCCTTGCATTTCTAATAAGGGCAGTAAGTTTATCTAAACTGGTTATTAGTGTGTTGTATACATATTCCCGTTTTCCCTGATGAACCCCAATTATTATAGGGGGAAACGCGTCGGATTTATGAATTCATCCAGATTCATTTGGGATAACTGAATGTATACATCTTTGTTTTTGTCCTGTTTATGTTTTTTGTACAGTGATAGTATAGGGTGTTGGTAGTTTAGGTACGGGGTGGGAACGCCCTTATTGGGGCGATTTTCCCATTATTTGATAGGTAGCCATAGATGTAGGATTTAGATTTGTATTGGTTCAGATAGATTAGGTTTTTTTGTCTTTACATTTTATTTGTATTTATTAAAAGCTAAGTTTTATCTGCTTTGTGGTCCCTAGGATTTATGCTATTGGCTTGTAGTTTTGATGTCATAATAACTTGCCTTTGCATATAAGTAAAACAAGCAAATGGATGAAATTCCAGATGACTGTACACGGTAAAAAGTAGACACAACATGAAAATGGAGCCATGCAGGACATATTTATGTTACTCAAACACGTCATAAATGTATCTCGGCTGCATTATTTTATTACCCTTATCGCTCTTCCAGCATTCAACTGCTGTGTGTTAAGAATGGATTTAAAAGTATGCACTGTAGTTTGTACAGTTTTATTCTCCTCTAAGCAGAGCACATAGTGTAGAATTTCAGCACATGCTTAATTATATCAACTAATTACATAACATCTGCATACAGTTCCAATGGCTATAGAAACAGACATGCCACTTTAAAATGTCCATTTTAAACACCCAGCAACTGCATACCACAGCTCATGGTTGCCATTAAGCCAAGCACCTGGGCTTGTGTGATTATGGATTATATTCCCTACTGACCTACAGTCCTGCACAGTGTTACTGATCCAGTTTTAAAACATTCAGTGTAAGACCTGACATCGAACAATGCTCTGCTTGTACTTTGATTCCATGTTTTATTATAGTAATGTAAAATAGAAATGCAAGGGATAGACAAGGGTGTGCTTGTAATATAGGCCTCTATGTATTTATTTACTGTAACTATAAGGATGACACTGCCGGGGAAATATCATATCCTTACTTTGATTCTTGTTTCTGGTTACAAGGTCTAGACAAATAAAGCATATCTATGCAAGAAAAAAATGGCACTTTGTCTGCTATATTCATTACAAAATACCCATCTGTCACATTATTACCATTACATCATTTAATGAAAAGCTTCAAAGAGTTGTAGCAAAGGATAATTTACCATTTAACTCTTGTTGCTGTTTTTTACAATACTATAGGAGGTACAGAAATAGCTTAATAGTGTTAGCATGCTCAAGTGTTTTAGTATCTCCCATAAAGTTGTCTATAACAGCAATGCACATGCTCACCCACAGCTCTATAAAACTTCTTTACCTGGCAGACTAGGCTTCCCCATTCTGACAAATGTGGGGGTCCATTGGTCAGACACTCACCAATTTATCATTTACTATCTATTGCTCGGAATGGTGATACATTTTAAAAGCTGAAATACCAAGCCGTATTTCCAAATAACTTCTCTGCACCAAAGACATGGTGGGGAGAACTAGGATTCCCTGTTCTACTAATTATTAGGGACCTTAATCAGTCTAAAATTTAGTAACAAATGCTGACAACTGGAATACTCATTTATAGCCCTGATTCCAAAAAGGTTATTAAGTAAAATATAAAGAACAAGAATGCAATGATTTGAAAATCTATTCTAACCTTATTTTATTCACAACAGAATATAGAACATGTGTCAGAAGTTGAAATTTAAATATTTTTTCCTTTAATTTGAAAACTTTAACACATTTAGAAATTGAAAGCAGCAACACATCTCAGAAATGTTGGTCCATGGCTAACAAAAGGCTGGAAAAGTAGGTGGTACTAATGAAAAATAGCTGAAGAGTCAATTTTCAACTAATACGCATGACCATGAATAAAAAAGAGGATGTCAATTAGGCAGTTTCTCCAAAGAAAAGATAGTCAGGGATTTCCCAATCTGTGATAGACTGTGGAACAATAAATTTGTGATAAATTGTGGATAGTGATGAGTGATTGTGTCAACAATCGTTATCGGATCGATAGTCGATATCGACAATTATCATGACAATATCTGATAGTCGATAACAGATTATCGACGATGACCATTAAAGTTTATGGGAGAGGAACAACAGCTTCATTCTTATACCCAAACAGGGGTGGAGAAGCTGGAATTATCATCCACAACAGTAAACTGGATACGTGCTACATCTTAGGCAAAACAATTAGACAACAAGAGTCACAGAAAAAAGTCACAGACTATTCATTATCCCTGTCCTGTACCCCAGCATGACCCTTAAACCTGCATGACCCACAAATTAAAAAGTGCCAGAAGGCAGTATGATTTGAACCATCATTTTAGTTGAACTGGACATTGACTATATCTGTCCTGGGCCACAGCATGACCCTCAAACCCGCATGACCCACAGATTAAAAAGTGCCGGAAGAAAGTAGTTTTTGAACCACCTTTTTAGTTGAACTGGACATTGACTATCCCTGTCCTGGACCGCAGCATGCTGGTTGCATTAACCACTAAAGAACAGATTGGCAACGCTGTTCGTTACTGAGATTCACAGGGCACTGACCCAGCGATGACAGGCCTGATGGTCCAGCAACCGACGATAAGCTGGCTTGCGTGTTGTCGCCAGCACTGGTAAGAGCACCTTCTCTCATACTTCTACCTCCATGTCCTACCCCCCTCTTTGCTCGCTTACCACCTGCAGTTCGTTCCATGTTCAGAAATATAAAAATGTAAAAGGTATGGAAGAGTTTTTGACAGTCTCTTATTGAAAGATGGCAAATCACAGCTATTCTTAAATCCCTCTAATTTCCAACAGCCAACTAGCCAAACAGAATTGTTTCTATCAAATATCTGTGAAATGCGGTCTGGTGGAAGAACCGTAACACCAAATCAACAGTGTTTTTCCTTCAGTCCCTGAGATTTACAACTGCCCAGTTGCACTAGCAGTTGATAGTTTTCAACAAACTATCGTACAAATGCACGATTAGCACCAAACTGAGACGCACTGATTGAAATAGAAGTATTAAAAAGTTATATGGATTAATATGGCGGCCTTCGCACCACTGACTACAGGCATAATTTACTATAAAATATGTATAACACAATTTGCGTACAACTGAGCTCTATGCGCCAAACAGACGCACGGACTGCAATAAGAGTATTTAAATGTTATATGGATTAATATGGCGGCCTTCGCACCACTGACTACAGGCGTAATTTACTATCAAATATTTATAACACAATATGCGTACAACTGAGCTCTTTGCGCCAAACAGACGCACGGACTGCAATATGAGTATTTAAATTCTATAAGGATAAATATGGCGACCTTCGCACCACTTACAACAGGCGTAATTTACTATCAAATATGTATAACACAATATGCATACAACTGAACTCTTTGTGGCAAACAGACGCACGGACTGCAATAAAACTATTTAAAAATTTAAAAGTTCTAGGGATAAGTTATGCCGGTTTTTGGAAACACTGACACGCAGTGATTGCAATAGAACTGAAAACACAGGAACAATTTCAACTCCTATCAGAGGTCTGCTGGCCAAAAAAATGGTAAATAAAAATTCTATTTTCAATTGAAGATCACAGAACACACTGAGCTGCAAAATATCTTCCTTTCAAATGCCTCTCCTCCTGCCACCTCTGCAGCTGCACACACCAGTAGATATCCTTAAAACTTTCTCTAACTAAATAAGAAGTGAAATTCTCTAATCTAACTCTATTCTAAGCTGTAGGTAGGTGGATGGTTTCTTGTATTAGAAGAGACTATCTCTCAGAGCTGTTAGAACAGCTATTGGTTTAAACGCAGACACGTCCTGCTGTGAAGTGTAATAGACAAAAAATGAGCTCAAACATGAAATGCAGTTGCATAGATAAAACGAGGTCACGTGATTTTTGCAGCCAATGAGATCCATACACCGCCAAGTGGTGACGTTGTACATCCTCCTCACCCCCCTCTATCCTCGGAGCTGATTGGCTGGCCGCCAAAATGACAGGAAACGCTGAAAATGGCGCAATAGTAATAGATTATCTGTAAGATTTTCACCCAAACTATTGCGTGATCGGAAATTTCCGATAAGTCTAAAAACCGTGCCGATTTCAACTTTTGTCGATAATATCGCTCATCCCTAATTGTGAAACATTTTCTGAAGAATGAGCCTCAATATAAAGCTTCAAATACATTGAATATCCCACCAACTATAGTCCATTATATCATCAAAAGATTCAGAGAATCATAAGTAATTCAAAATGGTAAAATGGGAAAACTGTTCTGTGGTCACATTAATCAAAATGTGAAATTCTTTATGTAAACTACAGAAGCCATGTCCTGAGGACTCAAGAGGAGAGGGTCCATCAGCTTACCATCAGCACACAGTACAAATGCCTACATGTCTAATGTTATGGGATTGCATTAGTGCCTGTGACATTATGCTGAACAGTATAAAGAGGTTTTATAACAATAAATGCTACTGGCCAGATAACGTCTTTTTACTTGAAGGCATATTTCAGTAACACAATGATAAACCACATACTACAACCATCACAACAGCATGTCTTCACCAGAGAACGGTCCAGGTGCTGCCTACAGTTCAGACCTTTTGACAGTAGAAAAATTTGATGCATTATGAAACTAAAAATTGTGCGAAAAAGAACCAGGACTGTATAGCAGCTAGAGCCCTACATCAGAAAAGATTGGGGCAACATTCCTTCCACAAAACTCCAGCAATTGCTCTCCTCGCTTCCCAGATGATTACAGATTGTTATAAAAAGAAGAGAAGTTGCTACACGATGGTACATAAGGCCCTGTCCCAACTTTCTTGAGATGTGTTCCTGCAGTTAATAAGAGACGTCAAGATCATTACATTATTGTTTTCTTTAAATTTTACACATCAACCCATCATTTTTGGAATTGGGGAAGTAAATGCTACCATCCACAGGTATATGCACTTGGCTAATGCAGATCTCACAAATTCTCATGTTTTGGAGATACAAACTGGTAAAGTGGGGTGTTACTGCACACAATAAGGTATCATCTCTCACTGCAGTGATTTCTCAATGTGACTGTGGTATAAAAAGAGAATTATGCAGTCTAATTTTAATACTTTAAATGAACAGCTTTCATTATTTTATTATAGTATAGGAAGACATATGAACTTTTATACACCTTCTTTTCATGGACAATCCTACAGTGTAGTTTCTGACATACTCATATGTAAGACATATAACATAATATATATAATATATATATATATATATATATATATATATATATATAATATATATATACACTATATATATATATATATATATATATATATATAGATATATATATATACACATATATATATATATATATATACATATATATATATATATATACACATATATATATATTATACATATATATATATATACACATATATATATATATATATATATACATATATATATATATATATGTATACTATATATACACATATATATATATATGTGTGTGTGTGTGTGTGTATATACACACACAAACACTAACAAATACATCGCTCTTCTGTACATGATTGAGTGCAGTGTTTTATATTGAGTACAATGGAAGCAGATTTAAATATAAGTTATTTCATTGCTAAGTGACTAAGAATGCAGATCCATGCAGGCATATGAGTTAAACAATAACTGAATAGATCAGTAGATAATACTTTGTTAGGTTCTTCTGCAACACAGGAAATCTGGCCAAACAAGGCCTTTGAGACACAGGACCGTGAAAACAGATACTGAGCAAGCGAAAATAAATACAATGCAATCTAACCTCCGTCTAAGATTAATTGGATTGATTGTGTAATGGGTAATCAGAACAAGATGGGGGTCCTTTGACATGAAATTTAATCAACAAGATGTTTATGTATGTATGTATGTATGTTCATGGTAGGAGCAATGCAATCAGCAGAAAGTCAGGCCTGCAAAGTGTCATGAGGATCTGTGAACACAGGCGTGCAATATAAATTCTATGCGTCTATTTCAGGAGCTTAGCAGATTCTGAAAATGAAGGACTTCTAAACAGGATTTCCATTTTAATAAGGTCATGCTTCACTTATTTTGGAACTATGAAACTGAGAATTATTGTATCTCCCCCTGCTGTCTGCCAAATGTACACTTCGTTTTAAAACTATGATAGTGCTAATCTAAAGTGCTGAAGTATGGGAGTTCGGCAAGTATTGCAAATGACTTGAAACTTGGAGAGTTCTGCCTGTGCATTTCCACAGAGCGATAAAATTACATCTGCACAAGAAAGTATGTAACATATTTGAAATCAAATCACATTAGTTTAAGGTTCTCTCTTCCTCCCTTTTTCATTTCCCTACTGACTTGCATATTTTGTTTTATACTTGGATTATCTGGTATATATAGACAAATAAATACATTTTGCAACATAAAGTTAAAAAGCTGCAATGTATTTTTAAACATTCTTTTATTAAAGAATTGAGCAGTTGACAAATAATACAAACTGAAAGATATCATAAAAACAATAGAAGAACGTACTGTCACAAAAGGACAGATAACTGAATAACCGATAATAACAATCGTGGATATTCGGACATAAACAAATACATTTTGTTGAATAATAATAATAAACATGCTATATGAGATAGAACAAAATAATTATTGTACTACAGTAGATGCACAGTAACTAGAAGAAAACCTAGATTCCAAAGAGATTTTCTCTTATTACAGACATAAGGAGGGTCAATTAACTTTATTTCACAGGCACAATTGAGATTAATTCTTCTGATAACCTCAATTATAGAGGGGGGCTTAGGTTCTTTCCAATTGAATGCAATAGCTGTCCTGGCTGCTATAAGAGTGTGAAAAAGAATTGTGCGGAGGGATGATGGGAAGTCACATAAACCAATATCTAAAACCGCAAGTTCAGGAGTGAAATGAGAGATTAGTAATTTCTGAGAGAAAAGAAGAGACTGAATTCCAAAATATTTTAATGACTGGACACCCCTACCAGACATGTAGCATGGTGCCTTGTTGACCGCACCTCTTCCAACATTGATCTGAGGATCCAGGGAACATCTTAGCTAACCTTGAGGGGGGTAAGTACCACCGTAGGTGGATCTTAATCATGGTTTCTTTATGGTTTATGCACCTCGATAAAGAGGAAGAGATGGTTTGTGCTTTTGTCCATTGATCCTTAGAGAATTGGGAGGATAACTCCTTTTCCCATTTCAACATAGTCGGGAACTTGGAGGTGGGCTCTTTGGCCAATATTGTGTGGTATGTTATAGAAAGGCCTTTTTCAAAGCCTTTTTTTGCAAAGAGAAAGTTGTGGAAATCAGGATGTGTGGGTGAGGTGTCTGGCCATTTTATAGTTTGGATCCAATGTCTTATTTGCAGGAACTGATAAAAAGTTGAGCGAGGCAGAGAATAAGAAGTAGAGATATGTGTAAATGAGAGGAGGTTTTCATCCTTAAACAGTTGGTCAATTGTGAGGATGCCATGCTTCTGCCATGATTTAAATGTAAGGGTATCATTCCAGCATTTTAAGAGATTTAAGGATATATCTCCCTTACGAAGGATGATCCAATTGTTAGGTATGACGTAAGTAGACCAAAGTTTAAGTAAGTCTGTTATTGACCTAAGTGAAGAGGTTGGCAAAGGGGCACCAAGTAATGAAGATTTAAGATGGTACTCTAGGGGATAGGGTGTAAATGAATGAGATTCTATTTGAGACCACATGTTAGAATCAGATTGGCGCCATAAGTGAAAGGCTTGCTCAAGCAAAATAGCCACGTTGTAAGCAAGAAAATTTGGGGCTGCTATTCCTCCATCCTTATTGCTGAGGAACAAGAGGTCTCGTTTGACTCGGGGCTTTTTCCCACACCAAATAAAGGTAGAGAAAAGCTTTTGGAATTTAAGATTCATTGTGGTAGGTATAAGATAGGGAATTGCTCTGCAGATGTATATGTATTTCGGTAGCAATGACATTTTAAACGCATTAATTCTTGCTATCCAAGATATGTTAAGGGTTGCTAACCGTTTGATTTCGACTTCTAAATCAGACAAAAGGGAATTATAATTCAAATCAATTGTACGGGAAGGGGAAGAAGTGACTTTAATACCTAAATAATCGACTTCATCTTCAGCTAGCTTGAAGTCAAAGGTTTTTAAAATGGCATTTTGAGATTTAGGATTATTTATAGGAATAATAGATGACTTTGTGGTGTTTAGTTTGTAATAAGATATCATAGAAAATGTAGAGAGGATATTTAAGATGTTAGGAATTGAGGATTGTGGATTTGAAACAATTAACATAATGTCATCTGCATATAGACTTATTTTATGGTTAGTCTGGTTAACTAGGAGACCAGATATACGTGGGTTACTTCTAATATGTTCAGCCAGGGGCTCGACACACAAAACATAAATTAGCGGGGATAGAGGACATCCTTGACGGGTGCCGTTAGTTAGGTCAAAAGGGGAGGAGAGAAAGCCAGAGTTGAGAACAGATGCTGAAGGTTTTGTATAAAGGGCTGTGATTGCATCAAATATATAACCAGTAAACCCAAATTTGATCAAGACTCGTTTAATGTATTGCCAGTTGACTCTATCGAAAGCTTTTTCAGCGTCAAGTGACAAAAAAGCTACATCTGTGTCCGATGATCCTGCAATTTCTACCAAGTCCAGCAATCGACGTGTTGCATCTCTGGCTTGGCGACCTTGGACAAATCCAGTTTGATCTTTATGTATAAGATTGGGTAAAACAGTATTAAGGCGAGAAGCTAATATTTTTGCATAAATCTTAATGTCTGTATTCAATAATGAGATTGGTCTATAGTTCGCAGTGTTGTCAGTAGGTTTACCTGGTTTCGGGATTGTTGTGATAGTGGCTAATAAGAGCTCCTTTGGGGGATCACGGGAAGTGGCAATATCATTACATAAGTCAACTAAATGGGGAGAAAGAATTTCTGAGAACAAGCGATAATACTCGTTTGTAATGCCATCAGGTCCAGGGGCTTTATTCATTTTACTATGACAAATGGCATGCTCAACCTCTGCTAAGGATATTGGTAAGTTTAGTTTTTCTAAATGAGTGGGGGAAAGAGTCGGTAAAGATATAGAGGTGAGGAAATTATTTATATCACAGTCTAGAGGAGCAGGAATATTCTCAGATGACTGAAGATTATAGAGATTGGCGTAAAAGGATGCAAATTGTTCAGCAATATCTAGTGGATTAATGAGTTTATTACCTGAGGAGGAAGTCAGATGGGGTATTCTAGATTTAGCGTGCTGAACTTTGATTCTTCTGGCCAGTAGTTTTGTGGGCCCTGTCCCCTTTGTGTGTAAAATTCCCATTTCATTTTAGCGAGATTAAATTCGTATTTTTGTAGATACAAAATACGTAAATCATTCCTTAAGGAAGCTAAATTATTCTGTTTAGTCGGCGATGGATTAGCTTTAAAATCCGCCTCCAGGTTTTTGATATTAAGTAATAGGTTATTGAGAGAAGATTGGTATTTCTTTCTAGATCTACTAGCTAGTTGAATAAGGATACCACGAATAAATGCCTTATGGGCACACCATAGCATTGAGGAGGAAGAAGCAGTGGGAGTATTAAAGTGAAAATAATCTTTAAGTTGTGATTTTAAATAGGTGACATTTTCTGGATTTTTGAGGAGAAAGTTGTTTAGTCTCCAGAGGGGTTTCTGAGGGTTTTGGTACGAAGTCTCAAGGATCATATCTACTGGTGAAATGATCAACCAGGTAATTGATCCGATGTCAGAGGAGAGAAGTTGTGTTAGTAAAATTTTATCAATTATGAAAAAGTCTATACGGGAATGGACCTGTTTAGGAGAGGAAAAAAAGGTGTAGTCTCTTTCTGTGGTATGCAAATAACGCCAGATATCGTGAAGCTCTTCCTCTAGTAAGAAAGAGTAAAGATCAGGTGTAGATTTTCCTCTCGATCTAGAGCGGTCTATGTCATTTTTTACCACTAAGTTGAAATCACCACATACAATAAGTCCGCCTTTTCTAACGTTCTTAGCTGTGGAGATGACTTTTCGGATAAAAGGAATTTGTTTTTCATTAGGCGAGTATAGTGTAACAAGAGTGTAAGGTTTGGAATTAATTTCACAAATCAATATAATGTATCGACCTTCTGGATCTATAATCTTTTGGTGTAAATTAAATGAGATTGAATTTCTGACTAAAATTGCGACGCCCGCTTTCTTTTTAGAGGCGTGTGAGTGGAAGATGAAGGGGAATTTAGCATTTTTCAATCTATGTGCATCATGGGATAATAAATGTGTCTCCTGTAAACAAATAATATCAGCTTTGGATTTAGTTACATCTCTCCACAGCAAAGAGCGCTTAAGCGGGGAGTTTAAACCTTTCACATTGTAGGTCCAAAACTTTAACGACATAAAATGAGATATATAAAAAGTATGGAGGACCGCAATACATTATCAAGGAAATGCTGAAAACGCTCAAGAGATGCCACAAAATTTGGGAAGCAGTGAGAACAAAATCCACGATAACTATAGAAAGTTTCAGAAAAAACTTGAGAAATATAAAAACATAACATTACAAGAGAAATTTATTCCTTCAGGAGGAACACAAAGGAGCAAGTCCTGCCTTGGAACCTGTAAAACAAGAAAACGCTGAAAAGCAACAAAGCGGAGCATCCTCTGCCAGTCATATTCGAGTTAGGAATTAAGACGTAAAGGATACTGAAGAGGGTCAGTCTGCAGGTTTTGAACGAAGTCTGGATGTTTTATCGGACCACAGAGGTGTGATCATCTCTGGACATGATGGTTTTTTTGGAGCTGGGCTGGAGTCACATGGAGCAAGCAGGTTCCAGCTTCTTAGAATAGTACCAACTTCTTCCGGCGAGTTGCAGGTATATTGAGTGCCTTCTCTAGAGATTATAAGCTTGGACCGGAAATCCCCATCTATAAACAATCTCCTTTTCACGAAGATCTTTGTGAAGGGTTGGAACTGTTTCCGCCTCATCATCGTAGCTGCAGACAGGTCAGGGAAAATTGATATAGCTTGAAAGCGCTCTGGTAGGGACTCCACTTTGCGGAGCGCACGAAGGAAGTCTTCCTTTATATTATAAAAGTGGATGCGTGCTATTGTGTCCCTTGGGACTTGATGAGGTAAATTCCTCGGCTTGGGGATTCTGTGGATCCTGTCAATTATGAGATCTTGTTTAGTGCTGTGGGGAAGGGTGAATTCCATGAGGTCTGTTAGGTAAGCATTTAATTCATCAGGCATAACAGTTTCAGGAATACCTCGAATTCTCACGTTATTACGCCTTGATCTGTCTTCAAGGTCCAAGACTTTGTTGGAGAGACGTTTTACCTCCTCCTCTAGAGCACTATTAGCATCTATTAAGCTGTTATGGGAGTTTGCAAATTCTGCCATTTTAGATTCAATATGGTCTGTTCTTGTTGCTAGAGAGTGAAAATCCTGTTTAAGTTCAGACATCATTTGCTTCAAGTCAGAGTGGAGTGTGGTGCGGAAGGAAGAGAAGAGCTGCTGCAACGTATTAGTTGTTAGGGGTTGCGCTTCAAGAGGGTCTTGCTGTTCGATATCTACAGATTCCGCCCTGGAGGAACAGGAGCGCGAGGGTGATGGATATTGTAGACCTCTTTTAGTAGTGGTGCTTCTTCGGGCAGATGAAGAAGTAAAAAATTCAGGAAGTTTGGCGGGTTTGTTTCTCGGGTTTTTCTTATTTGTGCCTCCCATAATGATTCCTTTCTTCGTAATAGCGATCTGTGAAAATGTTTCCCCAAATAGGTTGTGATATCGGTAGAATGGTATATAAATGAAGTTTCCGTCAACCCTTGTTGGATTGTTAGGTGGGTTAAATAAGATTAAGGTACAACTCAGAGGGTGAACAGATTTCAGCTTAAATTTTGGTGGCTACGGAGGAAGTTTACAGTTGCTTTAAAGAGAGTCTCTAAATGTGTTGCAGTGGTGGGTTTGCACTGAGGAATAGAGTTTGCACTGGGATAGAAGGAGGTAGCTTTTGTTGTGAGTCAGTTAATGTCACTGAGACAGTAATGAGGTAGCACGGTATAGATAAGGTATGTCCAAACACAGTTCAAAGTATAGTGACAGGTTTTGAAGTAAAAGAAGCAAATATCCCTCTGAGGAGTGCAGAATACTCCCTTTGTCCAACTGAAAGCAGACAACTTCAGTAACACAGGAAACCAGCTGACAGGATTCTTAAAATGTCTAATAAGCAGAATGTTTCTGATTTAGTTGATGGAGACTTATTAAGAGGGTTGATAACTTCAGGCAGGTGGATAATAATATGCTAGAGAGTCATAGAGTTATAGGTAACCACTGTGATTTGTTGCAATACTAGTAACAGTAATAGGGTATAGCTGTGAGAGCTGGCACTTTGTATATAGACACAGTCTCCAGGAGCCTGACAAGACTGTCAGGTCTGTTTAGCACTGGGGCCTCTCTGCACTGCATTATGACTGTTGTGAGGTGCACTCTGATGTTTTCAGGGGCCTGGTATGTCAGCAGCAGTGGGGATAGATGAGCTGGTAATCAGATCTTGTATGCACCAAACTTATGTACCAGCCTGTGCTTGATCCCCTTGCAGATCAGATAAATCTCAGTTATTGCAGGCAGCAGAGTAAGAGGGTGAGATGTGCCACATAGGGCTTAACAAAGACACTGACTGTCAGTAATGGTGTGGACCCTGGATAGGGGCAGACTCACCAAAGCCGTTGAGAAGGTATGTGCCACTGCAAATGTCCCACAGCAGAGTCCCTTAAATCTGCTGTTGCTCTTGCTGCCTCATGACATGTTCAGTTGCAGGCAGAGGAGGAAGCTTGAGTAAGCTGCAGCAGGCCTCTGATGAAAACTCTGGTAATCTCTGGAGGATTTTGATTGTAGATGGCTCTTTTTGCTCAGTTCTTCTTCCCTGAATCAGAGAGGGCAGACTGGTGTCCAAAAAGACTGGATATGTGGCTTATTTGAGCAGATTTGGACTGGCTTCAGAGGAGCTCACAGGAGATGTGTCTAGCTACAGTGCCATCCAGGCCACGCCCCCAGCTGCAATGTATTTTATATGACATATGTATCTGATTTGATCTGATTGCTGCATATTACTTTGATACTTTAATACAGAACTTTTAAATAGAATGCAAACTCACAGAAACAAAGCAGCAGCACTCTGTGGATGCTAAATGCAGAAAAACACAATACATGAATCATTTCAAATTGCATTACTGCTACATCTACTATATATGAAAATCTGAGGATATTAACACACATTTTAATCAAATTGTGAGGTGACTTCAGTTTAAAGGTGGACTTACTCTATACAGACTTACCTTTCTTTGTTCTTAGACAACATGTCAAACGCAAAGCCTGTGAGTAGAGATGGGCGAATTTCTCAAAAATTCGGTTCGGTCATTTCGCCGAATTTCCCGACAAAAATAAATTCTGTCCAAATTACTTTGGGACGAATTACGTTAAAAAACAGCTATTTCCAGGCTGCACAGAGCCTGCAGGGTGCTGTAGAACGTTGTGCCATGCTTAAATATGCAGAGGGAGCTTGGTTTGGTCTTCATACAATGTTGTGTTTTAGTATGAGACGCACATGACTTCCGCCGCTCTTAGAATCGCTTCACTATAAAATTCCCTGGGCACATAAGAGGGCAAAACTAACCAAAAAACTGAAGTGGGAATGTTGCCTGATAATGTCATGCCAGCGAAAGCTGGAAAAAAACAAGCTGAGAGCTCAGGTGGATACATTAGTGACAAAGTGTGGAGGTGACGGCGGCAGCCACAGCAGCATGAGGTCAGACAGTGGCACAATGACATTCTGGTGGTGGCAAAACAGTAATAGGCCACAGAGTGGCACAATGACACAGTGTGGAGGTTACGGCAGCAGCCACAGCAGCAGCATGAGGTCAGACAGTGGCACAATGACATTCTGGAGGTGGAAAAAACAGGAGTAGGCCACAGAGTGGCACAATGACACAGTGTGGAGGGCATGGCAGCAGCAGCATGAGGTCAGGCAGTGGCACAATGACATTCTGGAGGTGGCAAAAACAGGAGTAGGCCACAGAGTGGCACAATGACACAGTGTGGAGGGCACGGCAGCAGCAGCATGAGGTCAGACAGTGGCACAATGACACAGTGTGGAGGTCACGGCAGCAGCAGCATGAGGTCAGACAGTGGCACAATGACATTCTGGAGGTGGCAAAAATAGGAGTAGGCCACAGAGTGGCACAATGACAAAGTGTGGAGGGCACGGCAGCAGCAGCATGAGGTCAGACAGTGGCACAATGACATTCTGGAGGTGAAAAAAACAGGAGTAGGCCACAGAGTGGCACAATGACACAGTGTGGAGGTCACGGCAGCAGCAGCATGAGGTCAGACAGTGGCACAATGACACAGAGTGGAGGTCACGGCAGCAGCAGCATGAGGTCAGACAGTGGCACAATGACATTCTGGAGGTGGCAAAAACAGGAGTAGGCCACAGAGTGGCACAATGACACAGTGTGGAGGGCACGGCAGCAGCAGCATGAGGTCAGACAGTGGCACAATGACACAGTGTGGAGGTCAAGGCAGCAGCAGCATGAGGTCAGACAGTGGCACAATGACATTCTGGAGGTGGCAAAACAGTAGTAGGCCACAGAGTGGCACAATGACAGAGTGTGGAGGTTACGGCAGCAGCCACAGCAGCAGCATGAGGTCAGACAGTAGCACAATGACATTCTGGAGGTGGCAAAAACAGGAGTAGGCCACAGAGTGGCACAATGACACAGTGTGGAGGTCACGGCAGCAGCAGCATGAGGTCAGACAGTGGCACAATGACATTCTGGAGGTGGCAAAAACAGGAGTAGGCCACAGAGTGGCACAATGACAGAGTGGAGGTGACGGCGGCAGGAGCAACAGCATGAGGTCAGAGAGTGGCACATTGACAGTGTGGATGTCACGGCACCAGAAAGAGCAGCAGCAGCATGAGGTCAGGCAGTGGCACAATGACAGAATGTGGAGGTGGGTGGCAATACGAGTCCCTGGTAAAGATGGTTGGTGGCAGATGGAGAAATTGTCAGCAAATGTGTGGCATCAGGCGGATGGCAGCATCAGAATAGTGGCTGAGGCAGGTAGTTTGAACCCAGACCCATTTCTCACAGTTTGGGTGAGGCGTCATGGCTGATGTAATCTGACGCCTAAGGCATTGGTTGGTGGAAATCCTGGCCGATCCACGCCTGATTCAGCTTGACAAAGATCAGTCGTTCCACATTTGTCGTGGACAAGCGGGTTCTCCTTGGGGTAACGATGGCCCCCGCCGCTTTGAACACCCGCTCAGATACCACACTACTGGCCAGGCAGGACAGCTTCTCCACTGCAAACTCGGCAAGTTGCGGCCACACATCCAGTTTGGCTGCCCAGTAGTCCATCGGATCTTCTAACTGAGGTGGCAGAGTGCTATCCAAGTAGGCCACCACCTGTTGGTTCAGGGACTGCTCCAGGTCCTGCTGCTGCTGCTGGCGACTGCCCTCCTCACTAGGCAGGTGAAGGAAGCTGCTCATCAGTGACTCCAGACTTAGGTTGCTGCTGATGGAACTGGTACTGCTCCAACCCCCCCCCCCCCCCACCTTCCCCCAGCAGCCGCGGCAGTAATACGTGAGCGCTGAGGAACCCGCCGGTCAGTCCTGTCAGAGGAGGGTAGATGCCTCTCTTAGGCAGAGTCCAACTGTCTACGGATGATTTACCCATGGTATTGGAGTTTGTCCTCCCTCTCAGTAGCTGGGAAAAAGGCTCCCATTTTGAACCGGTAGCGAGGGTCCAATAGGGTGGAGAGCCAGAAGTCATCCCTCTGCCGGATGCTGACCATTCGGCTGCCCACTAGCCAGGAAAAATTTTCGCTTTGTGGGGCCATCTGAAAAAAAATGACCCCCGAGGGGCCCCCTGCCCCTTTAAAAAAGGTATTTGCCTGGTGCTTGGGGTCTTTCCCCAATTTTTTCCCCCAATCAAACCCCCCAAACCCCGCCGCTATCTTCTTGTCCTGGGTAGAAAACCCATAATTTCAAAAGACAATGCTTCTGCCCCAAAGTCCCCCTCCTTTCCCCCTCCTTTTCATTTTCCCCGGGCACAATTTGGCCGGGATGCCCAGACAGTTTTTTCAGAATCTTTTTTCCAGGCCCCTTGAAGCAGGGGAAAGGTTATTCATCCCGAAAGCCCCTGGGATTTGGCATAAAAAGGGGGCCCTCCCAAAAGGGGCCTCAACAAAAGGGGCAGGTTTTTACGTTTGAGCTGCCGCTGGGATGCCATAAAGTTACAGGGGGGGATTCCCCGGCCCGGGCCGGGGATCACCCAAAAAATCGTCAAGGGCCCTTTTAAATCTTTTTACAGTCGGTAAAAAACCATGGGCAGGCCGGAATTCCAACGAGTGGGAAAATCGCATTTTCAGGTGTTTTGGGGGGGCCCTTTTCCTCCCGCTCCCAAATTCGAGGAGGGTTTTTCCCGGGTTTTTTTTGGAAGGGAAATGAAGTGCTTTCCCACATTTTCCCTGGCCATTTTCGAATTTTTCTGAAAATCGGGGAAGATTCGGGAAAACCCTTTTTTCAAAACCAGATTAAACAATGTGCATGAAGGATGCAGGGGCCCATCCCCCCTCGGGTGCAGGCGGAAACCATTTTCCCGGCTTTGTCTGCCCCCCAGGGGTTGTTTTTGGCAGTTGGCGCGGAAAAAACCCACACATCGTTTTTTTTCCGAATGACGGGGAAAAACCAGTTCCCCCCCTGTGTGAATTTTGTTCCCCGAGGCAACCCCAGGTAAAAGAATTGCGGGGACACGCTGTGCCCTACAAAATGTGGAAAGATGGACCCATTTACTTGTGGAGGTGAGAGGGTGGGGGTGGTGGAGGGGGGGGCGGAATTGGCGCGGAGCGCTTTTGACAACGTGGAGGGGGAAAGGGGCCGTCTTTTTCCAAGTTTTTGGGTGTGTGTTGGGGGTTTGCCCCTTGTGCCCCCCGTGTGGGTCGCAGGCACACCCGCAAGCCGGCACCTCCTGCTGGGAGGTGCCACACCCCGGGGACGCTCGGGCTGGGAAACCCCCCGGGTTGCCTTGGGTAATTACCCGTTCACGCCCCATATTCCCGTCCGGCGCGCGTCCTGCTCCCGGGCCCGGGTGCACGAAACCCCCCCTCTAGGCGAAAAGGGCCCCGGCCTGTGGGTTTTTAAAAGGGACAGTGCGCGGTTTTTTTGGGTTTCCCCACGGGCGGGCCCTAATTTTTGCCCCCAGCCCCGGCCTAAAAAGGGAAATAATTGGGGCCCTGGGGCCTTTTGGGGGAGGCTTTCCCAAAAGTGTCTTTTTCCCTTTTTTAATGTTTTCCCTTCCTTCTCCCTCTGCCCCTTTGGGGGAACCACGCCCAATTGCCGCTGTCCGGGCCCCTTTCGGAGGTCCCCCGCCTATGACCCCTGCTTCCGATTTTTTTTCCCGCGCAAAACCTGGGTGCCACTGCAAGAAAAGTCACATCAGGGGGTACCCGGGAAAAGGGGTGTATTCCCTGCAATTTTCCTTTCCGGGTTTTGGGCGGGGGGCCTTTGGGGGAAAACGGACCTACTTAGATGGCCCCCGGGGGTTTGGCTTTTACCCATGCTTGGGGTTTGGCCCAAGAGGATCCAATACCCACCCGAAAACAGTTCAAATTGGGCCCAGGATCCCCCCAAAGGTCCCTCAAACGAGGTTTCCGACCTCACTACCCCCGGTGGCTCGGGAAACCCAAAGCAGATCACGCACCCAAGGAAAAACAGCTAAACCAATTGAAAAATTTGTTGCAGCACCCCGGGCCCACTCAGCAGAAAAACGGCGGCCGGGGCCCTCAAGCGGCAGTCGTTTGGGGGCCCCCGCGGGCCCTAAACTCCGCTTGTCCATGTAAAAGAAGTTTGAGGGGGAAATCAAAGGGGCCCGCAGGGGGTTAAATCAGCCAGTTTTGCCCCCAAAGGGGGAATTTTATGGATGGTAAAAGTTCCCGTCCAAAAAGGCCCCAAGGTGGCCTTCGGGGGTCAGTTCCTCTCGGGGGGAAAAGCCCTGGCCTGGGCGGACTCCCATT
The DNA here is from genome assembly GCA_025379985.1 of Phyllomedusa bahiana. Lineage (NCBI taxonomy): Eukaryota > Metazoa > Chordata > Amphibia > Anura > Hylidae > Phyllomedusa > Phyllomedusa bahiana. The sequence continues at coordinate 70,954 of JAODAL010017471.1, forward strand.
TGGGGGGAAACGGGGCCCGGACCCCTTTCACAGTGATCTGGCGACTTTTTTTTGGGGGGTTGAAGGAAGCTTCCCCGGACCCTGGGGGGCCTGTCGGCGGGAAAAACGCTTTGAAAAATTTACAGCGGGGGGGAAATTCCCCCGTTGGCGAATCCCGGTGAAATTTTCCCCACCAAAACCCTCTGAATTGGCTTGGAATTTTTTCCCGTTGTGCTCCACTTTTTCAAAAAAAAAAAAAAAAGGGCCCTCCCCCGGCCAGATTAAGGTGCCCTCGCCCCCCCCGGGACCCTACGACGTCGTTAAAAGTGAGTTAATCCACCTGGAAAACCCGCATAGACATCCTTTTCTGGAGAGAGGGAGGAGCTCCGCCAGGAAACGGAACCAGAAAAAAACCCCGTCGGCTACCCCGTCTGGCCCCCCGGGTGTTTCCCCGTCCCCCCACTGCCTCCCCCCCACCCAACCCTTGGGATGAGGCCATGATGGGGGAAACTTTTCCCGCCTGTTCCACAGAGCTTGGGCCCGACGGGTGGGGCAAAAGGGTTGGTCTTACTGCGGCCCACGAAACTTCCGTAGGGGTTGCCCACTTCGCCAACGCCCGGGAAAAAGCCGCCCCGGGGGTTCGTGGGAGAGGGTCCATAGGTGTGGTAATCCCTTAAAGGGGCTTTTGCTCCCCACCCTTGGGTTTAAACGCCCAAATTCCGGAATCTCTTTCCCGGGAAGTGCGGCCTTCTGGTTTCCCGGAAAGGCTGAGAGCTTTTTGGTGCTTGTTGGTGACCAAGTATCGTCTTCCCCGGGGGGTTTCCGCCTAGCCCAAAACCCTTTTGGTATTCCCCCGTAAGTGTTTAAACTATTAAGTAAATTTCCACCCACTCCCGGGGGAATAAACCAAATGGCCTTCAAATAGGACCCCTGCCCCGGGGAAAAAGTTTCCCCCGGTTCTTCGTTTTTCCCCCGTTTTTCCCTCGGTGTTATACTGGGGTTTCCCCTTGGAAAAACAGCGTCACGCCCCTATGCTGGTTTGGGAAAGATGGGGTGGTTTTGCGTTTGTGGCCCGGGACGCCAGTCTCCTTGTCTTTGGGCCCACCCCCCCGGGTTGCCCCACACCCCACCCCCGCTTTCCCCTCTGACCCAATTTCCCTGGTTTCCCGAAACCTTATCAGGCTTCCAAGCCCTTTTTTTTCCGAGAAGCGAGCTGAGCCACTTCCCCCTTTAATCGCCCACTTGTTTTGCCCCATGGGCCCTTTGAAAACCCGGGGGACTAGTCTCCCCGGGGTGGGGTTTTTGTACCCGCTCTCCGTACCAAAAAACTCAGGCGAGTCCCCCCTACGTGGAAAAAAATCTACAAAAGGGATCATCGCAAATCTACTTTTCCGGCGGGTCCCGGGAATTTTTTTTGTGGGAGAAAAAAGATGGATCCCTAAAAAAAGTAAAATTGATCCCCGGGGGTTTAAAATTTAAGTTAAACATCAAGAAAGGACCTTGCCTTTAAATCAGGGAAAACTTTTGACTTTCTAGGGGACCCAAAGGTCTTCTCCAAAAAATTAGATTTCGGGGGGGGCATTTAATCTAAACCCGGGGGAAAGGTGCCCGATTTAAAAAGGGGGCCTTAAATTTAATTGGGGATGGGCACTTTGGTATCGGGTTTGATGCCCTTTTCGGTTTATTGCAAGCCCCCGGCCCGTTTTCCAAAATTTTTGTCAATGACTTTTTTCAGAGACCTCCTATTTCTGTGTAGGGGCCCCTATTGGAAAAAACTTCCTGGTTTTCTCACCCGATCGGGGAAACCCCACTTTGGGTTTGGGGGGCCCCCAGGCCCTTTGAAACCCCGAGGCGGGAAAACCCAATCTGTACGCAAAAGGGGAAAAAGTTGGCCTTATTTCACCAGAAAACCCCCCCTTTTCCTTGGTTACATAATCTTTTTTGTTAAGGGTCTGCGGATGGATCCCATTAAACTCTCTGCTTTTTCCATCCCAGGCCCCCGACCTTTTGGCCTGCGGGCCCCCCAACCCCTTTTTGGGGTTTTGCAAAATTTATTACCAGTTTTTTATTTCCGCATTTTTCAAAATTAGGTTACCCACCAATTGTGGCTCTTTAAAAAAAAACATCCCAACCCCCGAAACTGTGGCCCCGGGCCCGGCCGTTTGAAAGCCTTTTTAAATTTAAAGGGCAGATTCGCCTCCCCCCAAACGGTGTTTTCCCACCAGATCCCGGGGAAACCCTTTCTTTTTTTAAAAGGTCGACCCCTTCTTCCATAGGGGTGGGGCGTGCTCCCCCAAAAAGGGCCCCCAAAGGGGAAAGACTCGAACCTGTTGGGTTCTTTTCCGGGGCCCTTCTCCCCGGCAGAGAGGAACTTTTACCATGGGGATCGGGAATTTTAGCCTTTAAAACTTCCCCTTTGAAGAAGGGCCCGCCCCCTTCCTGGTGGGTGCTCTTTTCCCCCTGGGGACTATTTTAAAGGGACCAAAAAAATTTCCCCTTATCCCCAGACAGAAAAAAGTTTAAACCCCTCGTAAAGCGGTTGGTCTCTGTTCTTTGCCCGTTTTAACTACTTTAAACCCAAATTTTCGACCGGCAGAAAAGAACCTAAAGGGTGCTTTTTCCCCGTGCCTCCGATGTTATTGGGGGAAAGGGGTTGGCTCCAAAAACATATCTTTCCCCCCAGAAGTCTGATATCTGGGGCCCCCACAAACCCTCCAAGGGGTCCCCCCGGGAAGAGTATGTGCCCCCTGCGCCCCGGGGTTGGGGGGTCCTGAAATGGGGTCCCCCTTTTTCCCGCATAGTGGACCCCCTGGGGTACAAAGGGGTTTTGGGTTCGTTTGAATTCCGGGGTTTTACTGGGGGCCTTTGGTGTCGCTAAGATGTAAAGGATTTTGGGGACCCCCTTGAAAACCCCTTTGGGCCCCAAACAAGCCACCTCCCCCTAAAGCCTCGGGCTACTCCAACCTCTCCCTTTGCCTAGCTGTCCTTGGGGGCCATATTGCCATGACTTCAAAACCCTGACTTACCGCCCACTAAAGGGAAAAATACGGTCATCTGGTGGTCACCCCCGAAAGTTTTTTCCCAAAATTTGGTCATTTTGTTCCCTTGCCGGCCTTCCTTCTGCGCTCGGCTCGCCAAATTTTTTTTAAAACCCCATCTTCCGGGCTGCATGGACTTCCCTTGATTAGTTTCGGACCGGGGGGGTCAGTTCGTTTTTTGAGTTTTTTTTTGAGGGCCCCTTTCTCGCTTCTGCCCAAATTTGGGAAATGGACTTTTCCTCTGCGTACCCCTCCCCTTCCAAAAAAAGGGCAAGTAGAGAGGGGGAATCAGGTCTAGGTACTTATCTCCGCCACTTTTACCCTCTGCCCCAAACCAAAATGGGTTGGTCCAGGGCTTCTACCTTGGGGGGAAATTTTCGTATAATTCCCTGGAATAGATTTGCTGGGGCATCTCCCTTTTCCATTGTTTCGGCGCCTTCCCCCCCCACCCCTTTTCCCCTTTCCCTCTGCCTCCTCTGATGTCTCTGCTGTTTGGGCAGTTGGTCCGGGACCCATCACGCCCGTCGGGGGAGGGGCGCCAGTCCCGCTTCAGGGGCCCTGCCCCCTATGAAGACCCAAGCGGCAAGAAAAGAAAACCCCCCCCTTCCTTGTCCCGGGGGATAAAATATGGCTTCTGCCAAATATATCCATTTTAAAATCCCAAGCTATAAGCTGGGGGCCCCGTTTTTTGGTCCCTTTGAAGTCCTGAAAAGGGGCATTTTAAACCCGTGGCCTCAAGTCCGGCTTCCCCCCGACCTTTGGTATCCCAAAAATCCTTCCCCTATCACCAAAAAACCCCTTCTCCTGGTCTGTGGTTCCCCCGTTCCAACGGGGGGGGGGGGGGTTCCCCAATGTTTTTTTCCGTCAAAAAAGATTTTGGCCACCCAAGAATGTTAGGGGGGACGATTTTTTTTTTTTTTGGGGGACTGGAAAGGGGGGTTTTGGGCCCGAAAAAGGTTCGGGGAGCCGGGAGGGGAGAAAAATCCTGGTAGGGGGCTCTTGTTTTAAATTTTTTGCGGGCCAGAAAGAGGGGGAGGCCAAAAGGGGGGGGGGTACTGTTACGGGTGTCCCTGCGACTCCTGTGTCGGGTCGCAGGCACAACCGCAACGCCGCAGCACCTCCTGCTGCGGCCGGTGCCGCAGCCCGATGATCGGGCCGCGGACACCCCGGCACGCCAGGGGCTCACTTACCCGTCCACGCTCCTGTTCCCGTCCCGGCGCGCGCTCCTGCTGCCGGCCAGGTGCACGCGCGCCATCTCGCGCGCGCGGCACTGCCGGGAAATTTAATCCATCTCGGCTCGGCACAAGCCATTAGTTCTCTGAATGGTGCAGAGTCCACCATTTGGAAAGGAAGGGACTGTAGTACCATCAACTTGGACAGGATCACGGTCAGCTGCTGCACCTTAGGATGGTTGGACGCATACTGTTGTCTCTTTGCAATCGCCTCGCTGAACGACTGCTGGGCTGGCGCCATGAGTAGCGAGGAGCAGGAGCATTTGGACCGGGAGATGATGTCAAAGAGAAACAGCTCCCTTCTGCAGAGGTGGTGGAGCCTTGACTGGCTGCAATGGCATGCGTGCCACTAGCCACTGCTGCGGCGGCAAGATGGACTACCACATCTGAGCCACGTTTCTCCCAGGCCACCGGATGGTGACGCTGCATGTGTTGACGCAGGGCCGTGGTGCCAACGTTAGCTCCCTGGCCACGCTTCACTTTCTGCCCACAGATTCTACATATACCCATTTTCGGCTCCTCCGGTGTCTTATCAAAGATCTGCCACACTGCCGTGTATAGGATTTTACCGCCAACGCTCCACACTGAGTGACTACTCCCACCGCGCCTCGCTGAGCCCCTGTGCCGCTACTTTCTTGGACCTGTGAAGCGGGTTTTCTACCCCGTGGCCGCTTGGCTCCCGGCCTCACACTGCTGCTATCCTGCTGACTCACGGCCACACAACCCACTTGCTGGCTGCGCCGCTGCCTGACGCGCAAGCTGACGCCCTCTTCTACTGACGATGATGAAGCCCTTGCCTCACCCGGCTCCCAAGTGCGGTCGGCTACATCATCATTGATTATTGTTTCATCTTCACTACTGTCCTCCTCACCGATCTTGGTATGCAGAGGCTGACCCCTCACAACATGACCTCCCATGCCACTCTCCACAACTATATTTTGCCGCCTACTGCAAGAAGCGGGGGATATTGGCCCCATTTCTTCGCTGCCAATTAGCTGCTGACTGCCCTCCTCAAATTGTTCATCCTCGCTATATAGTGGCGCTGAGCCCAGACCACATAGTAGATCTCTGGCTGATGGGACAGAGGCGGGCTGAGGACAGGTGAGGGCCACTGACCCGCTCCCGGGCCATGCCAACTAAGGGTTGTGTCTGACGGTCCCACTGACTCTTGGCTGGGGTTGTCAGAGGTCATCTGGGAGGAAGTGGATGACCTAGTCAACCTAGTCAACCCTTGGGTTGCTAGTCAGTACACGGCCGCTAGATGACAGCGACAGTTGTGGCCTCACCGAGTGACCCCTGCTGCGACGTCCCCTTGCTGTGCTGCGACCTGGGCCTGCTCCAGGAATGTTTGTGCCACTGCCTCCTCTCCCTGCTTGTACAATACGATCGTATTGTACGTGCGGGGATATAAATGACATGTATGCCTCGCAATTATGCCGTGTGAACATTCCCTAATAACACTCTTAGCTATTAGGGAATGTGATAACAGATTTTAATTTGTTGTATACAAGAAGAAAAAGATTGTTCCACCACCAGGATCAAAACAGCAACAAAGTTCTTGCATGAAATAGATTTTTTTCCTGCCAGGTACCATGGTTTGTTGTATTAGACCGAGAGACAAAATACTTAAAGTTGACTCTCTATGCTGCAAATGCTTCCAGCACTGCTACATCCTGCCATTGCTGGATAGCCTTCACCCTGCTATAGAGAGACACAGCTGCACTATCCAGGAATTTAAAGCCATGATTTCAAGCCCATTCTCTGCCATCATTGGCTACATTAAGCATGTGATTGATCCCCTGTTACTAACCCTGGCCTGTCTCATTGTTATGTCTGATCTCTCCACTTCTGACCCGGCTACATATTGTGAACTTGTACTGTCTGCCCTGATCTCTGATAGTCTGACCACATGTTTGCCTTCCCGCTCAGTGGTTCGCACTGGTGTCTCTGACCCCTTGGTCAGCAGCTACTGGTTGAGGGACTGATCCGGAGTGGCAGCTGGTGACTACCCTAATGGCCCAGCCACTTAGTTATGACCCTCTAAAGAAAGCATGGCTAGTGGCACAGTGGGTCTATGCTGTTGTCACAATCTGTTTTTGTACCAAGACCTACTCACTCTGTTTTCCTAACTTGTCCACTGGCCTTAAAGTTGTCTTTCTGTCCAGCTGCTCTCACATTCACTTCAGTAGGCACTCTTCTCAAGTGTTAGTGCACTGCCCCTATCACTTATCTCTCTCACATGGCATTTCTTGTATTCATAGCTCAGTGAGAAGTCCTCACAGATTAGGGCCAGCCATCAATCTCTGCAGCTATGAATTGTAACTACTGCAGAAGTGGTAGACACACTCAGCAAGATGACCTGACACAGTGAGGAGCAGCACATTGAATGCAGTGAGTAGGTCAGCGCCTGTTGACTGTGGAAGTCACCCAAGCCTAT
>JAODAL010017472.1:0-77639 GCA_025379985.1 Phyllomedusa bahiana
GTCGCGCTGAAAAGTTAGGGTCCGGGATGGGCTGTGGGGCTAAGTGGTGACAATTGGGAGACCTAGGGTGTTGTCGGGCAATTAGCTCGGGGATGGTGAACTCGCCCCCCTCTCCCAAAAAGCAATCCCTGAGACATAGGGATCATTTTTTTCCCCCCCTTCCCTTAAGGGGGAAATCTGGAAAGGTTTTTTTTGGGGGGGTTTTGGGGTAGTAGGCCTAGACTGGGAGTTTAGGGGGGTCTGTCCTTTTGTTTTGATTTTTGGACAGGTTTTTGTCCTTTTTCCCTTCCCTCTGGCTTGGGATTATAAGCAGGTGGGGGGCATGGGGGGGGGTTTGGGGGTGTCACTTGCCCCCTAAATTATTGTAAAAGTTGAGAACCCAAGAATTAAAAAGTAAATTTTGGGGCGAAAAGATTAGATTATCACCTCACAGACCCCCCAGGAGAGTGCATTATGGAGAGAGAAAAAAACAAAAAACAAAGGGGGGGGGAGGGGAAAAGGAGGAGGGGGAGGAGGGGGAAAAAGGGGGGGGAAAAAAGGGAGGGGAGGGGAAAAAGAGTGGGGAAGATAGGGAAAAGGGAGAAAAAAAGGGGGAGGGGGCGGGGGGTCTCCTCTCTGGGCAATGCTTAAAGTGCCCCCCAAAAACCCCAGAAAACTTTAAAATATTTTTTGCCCCCGGCGCCCAAACCCGTCCAAAGTCCCGTGCAATGTCTTTTGCGATGAAAGTTCCTCAGACTAGGGCACTTGGAGTCTTACCACATGATGGAGTGAGAAAAGTCCCCCCACCACAAGGGGGGGGGGGGGTTTTAGGGATTAAAGTCCTTCACTACCAAATGAGAAGTTGTAGGGGAACTTTCCAACTGAGGACCAAATTCTGAATTCGGGGAAAAATTCCATAGGGATGGCAGGTAGTGCTTGCAATTCTTCTGAGTTTCCAGCACCCAAATGGAACGGGGGAGGATAGGCCCCCGAGTAAAAACAATGCCTACTGCAATGTCAGAAAAGGGGCCAAAATTTTGGGGCATTCAATATGCGAGGAAAACTGTAGGTGTTAGTCAATTACCTAAAAACCCCAAAGAGGTTTCCCCAGCATCTTTTAGAAACCTCTAAAGGGTGATGCAGTATGCGCTTTCTCCAAAACAGTAATTATCCGGTATGGAATAGTCCAAGACTTTTGGGAATTGCAAAAAAGTTCAGCACAAAAAACAAAGTTTGTAGCTTTGAAAAAGTCCCCTAGGTAGCAACACTGTGACCAGGTAAGGGTGTTTGGCGAGAAGGGTTCTAGTTTCTCCAAAAGAGGGAGGCTAGGGCTTGCATGTCTTTTTTTTAGGTGAGTGAGAGCGCCCCTCGTGTAGCAGTCGAACTGTTTCAAAAATGAAGACAAAAGGGCTATTACCCCAAGCTAGGTTTTTGTGTATGATGGGGAGGTCTTCCCCCTCACAATTCCCCCTGCTTAAAATAGGTTAGATAGTGGCAGCCCCTTGGCGTTGGTTTAGAGAACTATGCATTAGGATGTCGCAAGCAGATCAGAGGAAAAATCCTCAGCTGAAAATTTGTGTTGTTGCGCCCGGGTGAGTATAATTCAATTAAAAAATTTTTTTTTTTTTTCTTTCCTTTTACCCCAATCTGTGGGGTATGAAACCCCTGGTCTGGTTCACAGTGCTAAAAAAAAAGCGAAATCAAGATGGCCAACTTTCCCGCCACCGTTTGATGAGGGGGGGAGAGTGGGGGGCCCCTTGAGTGAAGAAAGGGGCACCCGAGCCCAAATTTCCAACACTTTTCCCGCCACTTAATGCAAAGGAGGGGGAGTGGGGGTGGGATACGGAGGCCGCCGCACCGCGGTGAAAAAACCTATGGGCCAAATGTGATTGGTTAATGAGGGGGGCCCGTCTTTTGGACCGGTTTGTGGGAGGTGTATTTCTTCCTCGTTCCCTTTCCCAGGGTTTTCCCCCGGTCTTGAACGCGCAATGTCCCCTGGGCAGAGTTTCCGTGTGGCCAAAAAGCTCCCACGAACAAAGGGGAGCGTTTACAAGAGTGGTCTCTGGTGTTCCACTGTGTCCCGGTCGCTTAAGTCTCTGGTCCTCGCCCCGCTGCAAAAGCTTTTTTCTACACCGGGGGGCGTGGCGGTCTGGGACTCCTCTTTTCCCCGCGCCCAACTCGCCTCAGCAGCAGTCCAGGCGGGGGGAAATGCCCCTAGGCGCATAGCTCTGGTCACCCCTTGCACAGCAACCTCCTTTAACCCGCCCAGTCCCGTCGCCGGCCGTTTTCTGAGCAGCTGTAGTGATGTTTTGAGCGTGTCTTCTATGCGTGTACCGCGGTATAACAGCAGACCTGCGCCCACAGCCCCGGGGTCCAGGCCAGGGGGAGTTTCAAACTCCAAACCCCCCCGGGGGGACAATGGTGCTCCTGCGCCCCTGTCACCCTCATACCTCTCCAGGTGTCGGTACAGTGAGCAATCCACCAAATACCCTTTTTTAGGGTTTTTGGGTGATCAGATGCAGGAGCTCTTACTAAAAGCGACTACTCACGGTGGCTCCGCCCCCGGAAGTCCCTCATTTAAGCTTTTGATGATAATTATTTCAATTTGATATAGTACTGCATCATTTTCATACTGTTTATTCATTCTTTCCCTACTACCCTTTTCACCCCTCACTTCCCAAATTTTTTCCCCGCTGTTCCCTATTGGGAATGTTTGTAAACATGTTAAATTGTTAATAAAAACAAGTTAAAAAAAATTATTATACCAAGCCAACTCCCTCCCCCCCCCTTTTCCAGGAGATTCGGGTTCTCCTGTCAAAATGGCACACTATGCCAATATCTCTTTTTGGGCGCATAGCCTCTGTAAAAATTACAATCTTACCCGAACTCCTATATCTTTTTGAGACTCTCCCAGTCCTGGACCCCCTGGGTACACTGAAGTCCTTGCAGGCAGCTGTTCTTAGATTTATATGGACCCATGGTCGCCACAGGCTAGCTAAAGAGGTTTTAATAATAATAATATTAATAATAATCTTTATTTATATAGCGCCAACATATTCCGCAGCACTTTACAATGTAGAGGGTATAAGCACAGACAAACCAGACATTACACAGCGAAAGCTACTTACAGATGAGACACAGGGTGTGAGGGCCCTGCTCGCAAGAGTTTACAATCTATAAGGGTGCCTGGGGGAGACAATGGGGGAGAAGTGCTAAGTTTACAATGGTCCAGCCTTGTTTCATAAATATTGGGTGGTTTACATAAAAATCGTGTGAACCTGCCCCCAAAGACAGTACATCTATATACAGATATGTGTCTGTGGGTGCCCTAGTGTAGGGAGTGACAGAAGTGTGTGTGATAGAAGGTGGCGGTTGGCAATTAGGGATCTTAGTAGGCCTACCTAAGAAGATGCATTTTCAGGACATTCTTATAATTGTGTAGGCTAGGATTGTGCCTGATGGTACATGGTAGGATGTTCCATAGGATGGGTGCAGCACGTGTGAAATCTTGAAGATGGGCATGGGAGGTTCAGATGATTGTGGTCTGTAGTTGATGTCCGCAGCCGAGCGCAGAGAGTGGGTAGGGTGGTAGACACAGATGAGGGAGGAGAGGTAGGGGGTGCAGCACTGTGGAGAGTTTTATGGGTGAGTGTGATGAATTTATATTGTATCCTGTACTGAATGGGCAATCCGTGCAGTGACTGACACAGGGTAGAGGCATCAGTATAGTGGCTTGAAAGAAAGACAAGCCTGGTTGCTGCATTCAGGACTGATTGAAGAGGGCAGAGTTTGCACAGAGGGAGACTGATAAGCAGGGACAAGACAAGAAAGAATGAGAGCCACAATAAGAGTTTGAGTTGTTTCCACATGAGAAACGGGCATATTCTGGAGATGTTCTTGATGTGGAGATGACAAGAGCGGGCAAGGGATTGAATATAGGGGTGAAGGACAGGTCAAAATCTAGTATATTCCCAAGACAGTGGGCCTGCTGCCTAGGAGTTATGGTGGTGCCACACACTGAGAGTAAAAATAGAAGAGGGGGTTGGTTGGTAAAATGGTGGAAAAACAAGAAGTTCAGTTTTAGTGAGGTTTAGTGTGAAATAGAGAGAGGACATGATGTCAGAGACAGCGGGCAGACAGTCACTGGTGTTTTGTAGCAGGGCGGGAGTGAGGTCTCGGGAAGAAGAAGCAGTTTTTATGGTAAGCAAGGCTAGAGCAGGTGTAGATGCTCCCAATATCTTGAAATACTATTAGGCAACGCACCTACGCTCTATCCCGGCTTGGTTGACCCTTCTAGCAAATTTCAAATGGATGGAAATTGAGAAATTATGGTTAGCCCCCTACCATGCAAATATGTTCCTTTGGCACAATACAGACGTTCCCTAACCCCAGGCAATACTAGGCCCTATTGTCTTCACTAAGTCCATATGGAAATATTGTCGGTCCAAGTTCCCTTTAGCTGCTAAAGCATGTCCGATATCCTCCTTTCTCTACACTTTCTTACTACCTGCTAGTACATCAAGCTCATTCGTCACGCCATGGCAGCAGAATAACTTATTCCACTTTGCGGATATGCCTCATTTTCATAACATAGGACTTATCCCATTCACGGACCTTCGTGACAAATTTAACCTCCCTTCGGGGTTCTGGTTTTCGAACCTCTAATCAAACATTTAATGCACTCACTGTCGGCTTCTCTCTATTGACACCTTCCCATTTCGACTGGCTGTGTAAATCGGGGATTTTGTCCAAGGAGTTAATTTTGGCCATCTATGCTATCCTCAATTACCCCACTTTGGACTTTGAATTTTACCATCTGTACATGTCCAAATGGTAGTCCTTCCTGGGCAGGAAGCTCTCCTATTGCACCTGGCAGACCATATGGTTTAGGGCTGCTAAATCTTCGATCTGTACCACTTATAATGAGAACCAATATAAAATTTTAATGCTTGGGTACCACACCCTGGACTTACTGCAGAGATTCCATCCCAGCCTCTCCAGGGCAAGTTGGAGATGTGGTGCCCTCCCAGGTTCCTTAACCCATCACTTTTGGGAATTGCCTGGTATTCAATCCTATTGGTCACAGGTTAGCGAGCTCTTATTCGGAGGATCCCTCCTGATCATTTAATTTTCTTTTGAATGTCCCTCCACGTGGTGTTTCTAAAAAGGCCTAAAAACCTCTTCTCTATATTCTCAAGGCTGCAAAATGTCTAATAGCAGTCTTTTGGAAACAGGCCCAACCCCCGTCTCTGCATGACCTGCATTAGAGGATCTGTGAGGTCCAATGAATAGAACGCCTTACTGCTTTTCTGCAAAATTACTCTGACTTGTACAACGAGGTGTGGGCTCCTTGGGTCTCCTATTGGTCTTCACTAATGTCATAAGTTCTATGTTCTATCACCTCCCTCCCCTCTCTCCCACTCCCTCTTTTATGTCTGCAGTCTTGTGTTTTGTCTCATTTTCTTTTCCAAATTGCATTTGTTTTCGGTTACCGTATTAGCTTTTCTGGTGGCGTTACGTTTCTCTTTTAGGTTCTCACCTGGTTACATGCATATTTGTGGTATTTTCTAACATTAATATCACAAGGCATTATGGGAAAGGAGCTGAGAAGCTCTAGCGTTTCTCTTTTTGGATGTAACAAATCCTCAATTTGCTTTTGACCCCCCTGGATCTTTGGAAAAGCAAGAAGGGATATCTAGCCAAGCCAGAATCACTCATTGTAGACACCATTTCGGGGTGTTTCCCCACTCATCAGTACAAAAGCAGAGCGTGCTAGCTTGGCTGAGTGGGGGGCAATGAGTAGCTCAGAAAGGGAAGATCTCTCCTTAGAGAGAGCACCTATATAGGTGTGTTGAGATCCGAAATTGCCTTTTTGCACTCCACAAAGAATCTGCAGTTGTTTTGTAGAGTGCAAAAAGGCAATTTCGAATCTCCACCCACCTATATAGGTGCTTCCCTAAGGAGAGATCTTCCTAACATTAATAGTAAGACATAGAAAATTTAACTATGTTTGTCATTTATACATTCTCAGAGGAAGTACTGATTTGTAAAGTATAAAAATCTACCTGGCTATTGATTAATCGGGAAGAAGTCTTCCTTCCATGAGAATACTGGCACTGTGTTTTTAAACTACACTTACATAGCTATGATATTTTATAGAATTATAGATTAAAAGTTAAGTATTAAGATAATTAGGGGGACAGGTCTGAAAACGGTCTGGGTCTATGATGTTTCTTGTTGCCCATAGCAACCAATCAGCATTCATCTTTCATTTCATATAGAGCTCTGAAAAAATTAAAGGGGTTGCTATGGGCAGCAAAAAAAGTCTTAGACCAAGACATTTTTCAGACATGTCCCCTTTAGTGTTGTTTGAGGGTAAGGAGTTTAAGCTTGCTGTTGTGTTAGACCCACATTTGGTTGTTCCCTGGGTCATTTTGGGAGAAAAGTCTTAGACCAAGACATTTTTCAGACATGTCCCCCTTACTGTTGGTTGAGGGTAAGGAGTTTAAGCTTGCTGTTGTGTTAGACCCACATTTGGTTGTTCCCTGGGTCATTTCGGGAGTGAGCGCATGCAGCACAGCTCCGCCCTCACACACCTTCCTTGCTGACGTTTCTAATCCTAATTGGCTGTTGAAAATTAGAGGGATTTAAGAATAGCTGTGATTTGCCGTCTTTCAATAAGAGACTGTCAAAAACTCTTCTATACCTTTTACATTATTATCTTTCTGAACATGGAGAGAAATGCAGGTGGTAAGCAAGCAAAGAGGGGTGTAGGACATGGAGGTAGAGGTATGAGAGAAAGTGCTCCTTCCAGTGCTGGCGACAACACGCAAGCCAGCGGATCGTCGGTTGCAGGACCGTCAGGCCTGTCATCGCTAGGTCAGGGCCCTGTGAATCTCAGTAACGAACAGCGTCGCCAATCTGTTCTTCAGTGGTAATGCAACCTGCATCCAGCAGTCTTACCTCCTCGTCCTCCCAGTCATGGCCACAAATGTCGTCATCATCATTAGCATTCGTCCAACATGAAGCGAAGGCAGCCCAAATGTCAACTCATGTACCCATCACTGTGGATAATCCATTTTCTGAAGACCTATTTGATGACAAAATGCGGTTGGGGTCAGAAGGCATTTCAAAAGATCAAGAGGCCAAAGAGGATGATTTTGTCTGGTCTGACGCCCAATTGCTGATGCTATCAAAGGAGGAGAAGGAAGCCGGTCAATCGGCAAAAATCCCGGCGGTCGGGCACAAGTCCGCTGAGATTATTCTGCCAGCCATGATCAACGGAAACACCGCTCCTCGCTTATCGACTTCGAAAAGGTCCAGGACCTCTCAAGCCTGGACCTTTTTCGATCAAGCCTCTGATTCACCCAGTGATGTCATATGCCACCTTTGTCGTAAACGCATCAGTAGAGGGAAGAATCTTAGGTGTTTAACCACCACCAAGATGTCTAGTAACATTCAGCGAATGCATGAGTTGAAATGGAGGGAACACTTGTCGAAAAAAGGCCACACCGATCAAGGGCTTCCAACCACTGTCACACCCTCTGTCTCCGCCTCCTCCGCCACTTCCAAGACCAAGCGTTCCTCAGCTGCCCATGTCTCTCAGCGTCATGATCTAGGATCAGCCTCCGCTTCAGCCTCCACCGTCGCCCGAGAACCACCACCACCGCCAGAGACCCATCTTACCCCTTCTCCTTCCACCAGTGTGACTTGCACGCCGTATAGCGGCCAGTCTAGCAGCCAGCCTTCTGTCTACCAGGTTTGGGAGCAGAAGAAACACTTTAACCCAACCATCCCAAAGCCAAAAGCCTGAATGTCAGCATTGCCAGGCTTTTGGCCTTGGAAATGTTGCCTTTCCGTCTGGTGGACATAGATGGGTTCCGCCAAGTCATGGCCCTTGCCTGCCCCCAATGCCAGATGCAGAACAGGCATTTCTTTTCCAGAAAAGCCGTCCCTGCCCTGGCCAGCCACGTGTCGTCTAAAATCTCAAGCGCGTTTTCTGCAGATTTAAGGGTCATGCTGTGGCCCAGGGCAGGGATAGTCAATGTCGAGTTCAACGAAAATGGTGGTTCAAAGACTCCTTTTTCCAGCACTTTTTAATCTGTGGTTCATGCAGGTTTTTGGGTCATGCTGCGGTCCAGGACAGGTATAGTCAATGTCCAGTTCAACTAAAATGGTGGTTCAAAGACTCCTTTTTCCGGCACTTTTTAATCTGTGGTTCAGACAGGTATAAGGATAATGCTGCGGTCCAGGACAGGCATAGTCAATTTCCAGTTCAACTAAAATGGTGGTTGAAAGACTCCTTTTTCCAGAACTTTTTAATCTGTGGGTCAAGCGGGTTTTGAGGTCATGCTGTGGTCCAGGACAGGCATAGTCAATGTCCAGTTCAACTAAAATGGTGCTTCAAAGACTCCTTTTTCAGGCACTTTTTAATCTGTGGGTCATGCAGGTATAAGGGTCATGCTGCGGTCCAGGACAGGCATAGTTAATGTCCAGTTCAACTAAAATGGTGGTTGAAAGACTCCTTTTTCCGGCACTTTTTAATCTGTGGGTCAAGCGGGTTTTGAGGTCATGCTGCGGTCCAGGACAGGCATAGTCAATGTCCAGTTCAATTAAAATGGTGGTTCAAAGACTACTTTTTCAGGCACTTTTTAATTTGTGGGTCATGCAGGTTTAAAGGTCATGCTGTGTTACAAGACAGTGAATAGTCTGTCAGTTTTTTTCTGTGACTCTTGTTGTCTAATTGTCTTGCCTAAGATGTAGCGCGTATCCAGTTTACTGTTGTGGATCTTAATTACAGCTTCTCCTCCCCTGTTTGGGTGTAAGAATGAAGGTGTTGATCCTCTCCCATAGACTTTAATGGTCATCAGCGATAATCTGTTATCGACTATCGTCATGATAATTGTCGATATCGACTATCGACTTGATAACGATAGTTGACACAATCGCTCATCACTAGTCCTGAGCATGAATTTATAGTGGAGAAAGTCTGCAGGTAGCTTTGACTTTCTCCACAGACGCTCAGCACACCTGGAGCATCACTGCAGGAAGCGAGTGACTCTGGTGGCGCAGTGTGTGAGTGGTGCCAATATGTCCACGGTGTTTTTGAGTGTTTCCTTGTAATGTTTGACCGCCAGGCCCGGCCAGAAACGGTGGGGGGTGGGGGGTTGGGGGCAGTGAGGACTGTATGGTGTCTATGGGATTTCGGTTAATAAAGAAGTACTGTTGGGTTCTATAGATGTGGAAAGTCTGTATAGTAATTTTCACATGAGTTAGGTACCAGGCAGTAGAATATTTCTTGTCTAAAAGGAGTACAGAATTCCAGGCTCATAATGTTTTGTGATCAGGACTACTGGACTTTGTTTTAAGACATAATTATTTTGTCTTTTGCAAAAGCCTTCCACCAGTCAGGGGCACTGCAATGGGGGGCCCCCCCCCGTGCTCCGCTTTGCAAATTTGTTCCTGGGCTGGTGGGAGGCTACCCTTGGTGTCCCAACAGGGGATGATCAGTGGCCCCCCCTGACTTATTCTGGGGGAGGTATTTGATGAAAATCATCATCCTCTGGGAGGGCACCCGGTGTCTCTTTTAGGGGGTTTGTTGCACAACTCAACAAGAAAGATCGGAATGCATTTCACTTTTGAAATGCAGGAGAAATGTGCCATTTTTGGATGTCCTAATCATCAAAGACACGAAAAGGCAATATCCATACAGAATGTACAGAAAAACCACAGCAACCAAACAGCTTGCTGCATTGGGACAGTTATCATCCCCTACCCTGTAGAAAAGGGATACCAAAGGGTCAATTTCTGCGAATTAAGAGAAATTGTTCCAGAGAAAGAGGACTTTAGGAGACAGTCACCACATATGAGAAGCAGGTTTTTGGAATCGAGGATTCCCCCAAGGGTTTTGGATTCTGCTTGTCCGGCATGCACAAAAACAGGATAGAACGACATTGTTTCAAACCAGATTCCAGGAGGTCAAGGAAAATAAATGAGGTGCGCGTGTTGCAACATTCGATGATAGAAATTCAAGTGGTGATTCCCTATCTTACAAAAATTATTGGGGGATTATTAGCTTTGGAATCGGACCTAGAGGGATATCATTCCCTCCGTACCCCTGATAACATATCGAAAAAGCAGATCAAACTCAAGACAGATTGGTCCATGCCATTTATACACCATTTTTGCCCTCTTACCAAAGTACTTAGCTGGAAAGGAGACCGATTGGTATTTTTAAATGCGGTCAGAGATGTGTGGCCTGTCCATACATACAACAGACCAAGTTATTCAAAAGTGCTTCCAATGGGAAACAATTTTACATTCGGGACTACGCCAATGCGACACTGAGATCCATTGCCAACTTGGAAGCGAGCCGGCTGCCCACTGAGCAATCACTCGCAGGTTGTTAGATACCTGGGGAGGTTGGTTAGCATGAGGTGCAGGAACATAAGGCAGTAGATGGGTAACAGTAGAAAGAATGGCAGAGGGAAGAGTGTCTATGGGAGGGCAAAGGGGCTAATCCTAAACTGGTACACCCCTAACAAAATTTTGACAGATTGGCAGATGAGGGGGATTGTCGGTTCAGAAATTGCATTGGTGCATGCAAGACAATACCCCTGTCTGCTCAGTAAGATGGGAATAGGAGTGCAGGTTTCAGGCTAGACAGGTGCTAGTAGTTGGGGACTCAATTATTAGGGGAACAGACAGGGCAATCTGCACACAAAGACCGGGGATCGTTCGAACAGTGTGTTGTTTACCTGGGGCCCGGGTTCGAATATTCGGATCGGGTTGACAGATTGCTGTGTGGGGCTGGTGAGATCAGCTGTCATGGGTCCACTTTGGCTCCAATGACAAAGTTAGAGGTAGGTGGAGTGTCTTAAAAACGATTTCTGGGTCTTAGGCCAAATGCTCAGGGCAAAGGTCTCCTCACCAAGTATATATTTTCAGAAATATTACCTGTTCCACGAGCCACACCAGAGAGGCAGAGGGAGAATAGAGAAGTGAATAAGTGGCTTCAAAAATTGCGTGTTAGGATAGAGGATTTGGGTTTTTGGAGAACTGGGCTGACTTCTAGTCTTGGCTACAGACTCTTGCTAGGGAGGGTGGCACATAAATGGGGAGGGGTTGAGCTGTTATGGGGGACAATATGGCCAGGAAGTTGGAGGATATTTAAACTAGGGACTGGGGGGGAGAGGGGTAACTACACATATGCATTCAAGATAGTGAAGATAGAGAGCTGGGGTATTAGGAATAATACAGGGGTGGAGTGGAGGGAGGGGGTTGTTGTAGCAATAGATAAAAAGATCAGGGGGAGAAAGGAATTAAACTGGAAAAATCTATAATTGCATGTCTGGGACATTGCCAGGTGTAGTACACAACAAAATTAATGAATAGAAGTTTAATAGTGGAAGATAAATATATGACATAGTGGGGATACCTGATACATGGCTGGACGAGAGCTAGTCTATGGCGCGGTTAACTTGTCAGGGTTACAGTCTATTTTAGATACGGATCGTATAGACCGGGAAAAGGGGGAGGTGTTCTGTCTCTTTGTAATCCTGTCTGAAGCAAAACTGCGGGGAAGATATAGGTACAGGTAAGGATCATGTGGGAATCATTATGGGTAAATATAATTGGGGGGTAACAATAAAACTTTATAATACTTAATAGGGGTTCTGCTATTGGCACAAAATATAAACAGAACCCAGGGAAAGATGTAATCCTCAGGGCAAATAGATGTGGCGGCTAATCAAGAATGAGGTTATTATTAGGGGCGACTTTAAACTATCCAGACATTCAATTGAGGAATCTGAGCTTGTAGCTCTCATAAAGGAACAGGTTTTTTTTGTCAATAACTTATGTAATTACCTTTGCCTAATGGTGCAGGAACCGACTAGAGGACAAGGCCCTTTCTACGTCCTAATATTAACTAATAGACGGGCAGTGTAAACAAGGTTCAGGTTGAGGGGCACACCCTAGGAATTAGTGACCAGTAATATATAAATTTTCCGTTTATCCTTCAATAGAGTTTTTTGTCACAGGAGCCCACAAAAAACTGAAATTTTAGGAGGCTAATTATATTCTACTTTGGGGAGGCCCTCTAAACCGTATTGACTGGGGACAACGTGTTTAAATATGGCAGAACTATATAATAAATGGGACTTATTTTTAATCATCCTATCGGCTACACGTGAGACGGTATTACCTTATGGTAATAAAAAAATTAGAACCAGGAAAAACCCAATGTGGATCAAACAGGGATTTTGTAAAAGAGGAAATAAAAAACAAATAAGAAAAGCGTTTCACCTACTATAACTGGAGGGCAGTGAAGAGGCACTAATGAAAGCTATAGGGAAATAAATAACGTGTTGTAAAATAAGGTTAAAGGAAAGCAAAAGCTGGAGACGGAAAAAGAATAATTGCTATAGAAAAGTAAAACTCAAACCCCAAAATATTTTTAACTATATTAAATAGTAAAAAGATTAAAACCTGGATTAATGTCATGGCCCTTTGAAAATTAACTGTGGGAGAGAGACAGTAGGGGACGATGAGAAAAAAGCAAACGTATTAACACTTTTTTCTCACTGTTTTTACCGAGGAGGAAGACCTTCCTGTTGGAAACAGAGAGATGGGATAAAATCCATACTTAAAAGTTTCTTGTCTAACCCACGGAAGAAGTGCAGCTCCGTACTTGGAAGATTAAAATAGAACAAAATCCCATGGTCAGAATGGCTAACACCACGTGTCCTAAGAGAGGTAGTGATGGCATAGATAGCCCCTATTCTTAATAATTCATGGACTGTCTAATAAAGCGGGGTTGTGTCCCATAGGAGTATTGGCGCAACCTTAGCAAATGTGGTGCCAATATTCAAAAAGGGTCAAAAAGTGATCAGGAAACTATAGGCAGTAAGCTTAAACTCTGTTTTGTAAGTAAATGTTTGAAGGTTTTCTCAGGAGATTCTATCCTGGAGTATCTCACTTGAAATAAATGTATAAACGCCATTTCCAGCATGGTTTATGAAGAATCGTCCTGTCAGACTAATTCATCAGCTTCTATGAGGACGTCAGTGACTAGAATGGGATCGGGGTTGAGCTCTGGATATCATATATCTGTTTTTTCTAAAGAATTTGATACGGGCGCCACATAAAAGATTGGTAAATAAAATGAGAATGCTTGGGGTCTGGGGGAAAATGTGTGCAACGTGGGTAAGTAACTGGCTATGATAGAAAACAAGGGGTAGTAATTTACGGTACATACTCAGATGGATCGTCTTGCTAGTGGGGTACACAAGGGTCAGTATTGGGCCCTATCCTCCTTTAAACATTTTCATTAATGATCTTACACAGGGAATACACAGTAGAAAAATCGATCTTGCATGACGATACTAAGTTCTGTAAAGTAATCAACACAATAGAGGATAATATTTATTACAAAGGGATCTGGATAAGTTGGAGGCCGGGGCAGGAAATGCAGATGAGGTTTAACACTGATAAATGCAAGTTAAATGGCACATGGGGAAGAGAAATCCATTACAGATTACATGTTAAATGGAAAAACACTGGGAAAAAGTAAACAGGGAGAAGGACTTGGGAATCCTGGTTGACAGTAAAACTTAATTGGTAGCAGCCAGTGTCAGGCAGCAGCAGCCAAAGCAAATAGGACATGGGGTGCATTAAAAGGGGGCATAGATGCACATGATGAGAACATTATTCTCCCATTATACAAGTCACTGGTTAGACAAAACATGGAATATTGTGTACAGTTTTGGGCACCCGTGCACAGGAAACACAATGTAGTGCTTGAACAGGGACAAAAGCGGGCAACAAAAATAATAAAAGGACTGGGTTTGGACTACAGTACCACAGAAAGATTGGCAAGATTAAAGGGTTATTTAGTTTAGAGAAAAGAAGGCTTCGGGGGGACAATAAATATGTTTAAATACATCAAAGGTCAATATAGAGATCCCCCTCCCAAGATTTTTTTATACACAGGGCTGTACTAGAACAAGGGGCATCCTTTTCGTCTTGAGGAACGAAAGTTTCTAACATAAACATAGAAAGGGATTCTTTACTGTAAAAAGCAGTGAGACTATGGAATTCTCTCCCAGAGGGACTGGTCAGGGGGAATTCAATAACCGATTTTCAAAAAAAGGGTTGGATGCATTTCTGGACGTAATAATATAACAAGTTAAAAGTGATTTAGGATTCAGGAGAGGGGTGATTGATCCAGGGATTTTTTTGATTGCCAGATTGGAGTCAGGAAGGGAAAATTTTTCCTTAAATGAGGACAATTGGCTTTCTACCTCATTGGGCTTTTTGCCTTCCCCCTGATCAACACCTTGGCACAACAGGCTGAACTAGATGGACGACTTGTCTTTTTTTAGCCTTACAAACTATGAAACTATGAATTGTAGGACGGGAGGAGTAGTGTATATGTGTACATGCCCTTGCCCACTCAATGATATAGGAAAGATGAAAAGAATGTTTAAGAGAAGGGTGGGAGAACATTTGGGGGACGTGCGAAATAGGAGAGATACCCCAGTAGCACGACATGTTTGGGAACATCACAATTGAGAATGGGAATCCCCGCGTTTTGTGATTCTAGAGGTTGTGAGACCATCACCTAGGGGAGGGGAATGGGATAGACGAATCCTATGTAAAGAGGCCCAATGGATTTACCGGATGGAGTCGGTTCATCCAAAGGGCCTCAATGAGACTTTACAATTTGGATGTTTCATTGAGTAAATTTGAATAACACCACCTTAGGTCTGTTCACACGGCTCTGTCATTCATTCACTCTCCACACAGGACCATTGCAAATTCTTGAAATGAGACCATAAAATACATATCAGTTATATTTAATATTTATTATATTCACTGATTACTTACAGTCTGACAATTTAGGTCGGCTGAAGACAGTGTTTGTTTGTGCCCAGTTATATTGGCCCTTTATTATGCCCATACAGTTATGCGTATGTTTTATTGGGTATTAAGTTGTGGGAACGGACATTGTGGAGGCTTATCAGTCTCTACACTGTAGAATTCCCAGTTTAACATACGCAAATCCACCTTTAGTATTGCAAATAAGGCGGAACCAAACAGAAGAGCACTTGTTGCTGGGATCACTCTTGCCGGGCTGGCCGTTTCCGGGCAGTGTATCCGGACATGCGCACTTCAGAGTCCGGGACGCTGCATGCTGCCGGAATCCTGACATGCGCAGTTTAACATCCGGGACGCCGTACGAGCCGGCAGAACCTTAACCCGGACATGCGCACACATGGTATAGGAACCCGGCAATAGGTAAGAATGATATATACCAACCCTAAAAGTTTAGGGATAAGGTAGTAGGCGTTATCAGTATACATTATAGGGGCCGTATAAGGTATTTATAGGGGAACGGAGGTGATCAGCTCCGTCTCCCTCATATCCTGGGTGCCAGCATATCAAAGTGCTGCGAGGGCTATCAGCAACTATACCTGGAAGCATCTAGCTAAGTATATGTTTTTTATCTGGCCTAATAAGGTCGTAATGTGTTGTATATAGCGTTACAGTATTTGATTCTACAGCGAGTGTGTTTTGGATCCCCTGATGAATCCTACATTATATGGGGGAAACGCGTCGGGATAGCTGGGGATACATGTTCAGATGCTACATACATATATTTTTATTGTCTGTCATTTAAGCGGAGCTGTCCTTTTTCGGGGCGATTACCCCGCTGACAGATAATAGAAGGGATACTGCACCATTATGGTATGTGTTGGTAATGTATAGGGGTTTAAGTCATATATTTTTAGGGTAATTTAGTAAAAGTTAAGTTTTAACAGGGATTATAATTTTTGGTGTGTCCAGAGAAGGCTGAGAGTTAGTGATAGTGAAGGATATAAGGTTGTGATCAGTTAGAGCAAAAGGAGAGTTGGTAAGATTAGAAATAGAGCAGAGGCGACCAGATAAAGAGAGTGCCCATTCTTGTGAGTTGGAGAGTCTATAAGTTGCGAGAGGCCAAGGGAAGAGGTTAGTGAAAGAAAAGGAGACATAGGGTTGTCAATGGGGATGTTGAAATCACCCATGATGAGAGTAGGTATTTCAATAGGGAGGAAGTGAGGGAGCCAGGCAGCAAAATGATCCAGAAACTGGTGGGGTGTACACAACCGCAACTCTGAGGGAAAATGGCTGGAAGAGTCTGAAAGTGTGGACCTCAAAGGAGGGGAAAGTGAGTGAAGGTGCAGGAGGAATGACCTGGTAAGTACAGTGTGGAGAAGTACGTCAACTCCTCCACACGGCCTGTTCTGAGGTCTGGGGGTGTGGATAAAGTGAAGGCCGCCATAGGTGAGAGTGGCAAGTTAAGCGGTTGATTGCTGGAGCCAAGTTTCTGTCAGAGCTAGGAGAATGAGGGAGGCCGCGAGCAATAGGTCATGCACAGCAGTGAGTTTATTACAGACGGATCGGCCATTCCACAAAGCACATTTAAATGGGACATGAAAAGACGTACAACAAATATTACGCAGGTTAGCAGGGTTTCTATGGGAGGAAGAGAAGGAAGTGGGATAAGAACTAAAGGAAGGTGGACCGGGGTTGGGAGAGATGTCTCCTGCAGTGAGAAGCAGGAGAATTAAAAGTGACCGCAGATGGTTCAGGGATGGATATGAGCGATGTTTGTGCTACACCATGAAAGAGAATGGTTTGGGGTAGGTATAGTAAGTAGTGCATGGGAGAGGGAAGAGAGAGGAGCTAATGTGGACAGAATTGTTTGGAGGCATGAGTGGGCGGTAGGACAGGAGGAAAAAGGCAGCAAGATAGATTGCAGTATTAAGCATGGTGACTAAGCTGTAGGTTAGAAAGCCCAGTTACTTACAAGGATAAGTTTCTGCCCACTTCGGTCACAATTCGGTCAAAATTCATCATCACTTCAAAAATGCTGGACATTAAAAAATGCTGGCAGGGGGGCGTGGCCTGGATGCTGATCGAGTCAGACGTGCTTCACATCAGCTCCTCTGAACCTCTGAAAAATCAATCACCATTGGGGATTCCTATAGGCTCTTTTCAGCAGCCTCTCCGCACTAACGTGCTTACGAAGCAACTCGTACCTCGAGAGACCTCCGTTTTTTAGTTAGCACGAGGAACCCTTAAACCACCATCCAGGCCCTGGGCTTCCCCCGGCCTGCACGGTCGCCAGGCCTCCTGGTGCCCGTCTCAGGAGAATTACCATCGGAGCTGCACACTGGTGACAGCTCCACAGCAGAAAACCTCCACCTATCTCAATACCTGCGGTACACGGCTTTCTTGACGAAAGAAGTCCCTCTCAACGATCGGCACCGGTGGGGTAAAAAAACCTATAAACACTTGGCAGGCTCCGACAGAAACACAGCCGGCGCCATCCTTGGCTATGTCTATGTGCGGTGCGCATAACCAGGAGTCTAAAAGAGTGAGTTCCGCTGATCTCCACTCCCTTTCCCAGACTTACCATTCTCTCCGGATACCCTCTCACTGCCGGCTGCTGCTTCCCTCGACATCTGGGGGGATCGGGACTGAGGAAACGGCGGAGAAGACGCTGCAAGGAGACTCTGACCGGCCGGATCGCCGCAACAGACAGCGGGGTGCTGGTGAGAAATGGGTCCCTCATGCTGCAGCCTTCTTCCCAGGTACCTGACCGGCCCTGACATTAGTCCCCCGACATCGTTCCTGCGCCGACAGAGCAGCTGAGCGACCCGACCCAGAGTCCGCCGCTCCTTCCCGCTACAACCCGCTGCATGCCACAGGCTGCTTGAGGTAAAACCCTCACCACCATAATCTCCCCGGGGACTGAGAGAGGGTTCCCAGAGAGCGGAGGTCCGGGCATCCCTGAAAGCACTCCCTACCTCTCCCCAGTGAATGGGGCGAACAGGCCATCAGACATTTCCAGTGATTGCTAGTGACTTGTCTTTGGTGGCATTTGAGAGGTTCCCTGGCGCCATCTTGGGCCTCTCTGCTGCCCTACAGACAGAACAGATTAGTGTGAGTCCAACGGACAGAACCTGGCCCTGCTGTCTACATGTAAAAAAGAGGACATAAACTCAGAGCCCCTACACAGCATTACCTCCCCCCCCCCCCCCTCCTCTAGTTAAATTCAAGCATCGGACTGCCCTGAATTGCTCAAGGAAAACCAGCGAACTCAAGCCACCTTCTATCTGTCCCTCCTTTGTGGCCTCCTTACTCAACCATAGTAACCAGGAACTCTCTCCACTGGATCTGAAAGTCCCCTAGGTTTTTATAAAAATCTACAATTGGCACCTTGTTTATGTTTATGGATATATAGCCTTGAGTTTATACCCCCACTAAGTGTCAGCTGCGGGGCTCTGGTCCCAGTTGGTATGACTGGGGTGAGGCGGCTATCACCTGTGGGGGCCACTAATTGACCTGGGGCTCTCCGGGTGACCACCACCACCTATACTGCCCTGGGACTTGCTGCCCTGCATGCTAATACAGGTATAGTTTCTTGTCAACCTATCTGTGGGAGCGCCTCCACAGTCCTCTACGATTGCAGTCAATCACTTTCTCAGAATTGATTTATACTATCATAATGTGATAGTGATGTTAATAGTATAATCGGATGTGTATATCGCTTTACCCACACACCAGCCCTATTAAATAGCACAGGTACCTTGTTGAATCCTACCCAGCCTCTAATATACCTGATCCTGCATCGACCCTCCACAAAACTACAATATATACTTATGGCAATACTAGTTCACTTTCTCGTACAAACCTGCATTGAGAGCTGAGGAATTCTCAGAACTGAGTCTCCTCTCTCCTGCTCCTAGAATCATTCAAACTCACACACTGTATAGTGGATTCTCTGGAGAGTTTTCTCAGGTTCTACTCATCTCTAAACATATAGACAAACTCTGTGAACTTGTCTACTATAATTCATATTCAGGCTGCTCGCATATGGTACTCTCACTGCTACCAACTAGTGCCGTTTCCAACGCTCAACTCAATATTTTGCTCTCTTTATACTGCTATCTACAAACCCCTGAAATGTCGGCTACAGGACGGGGAGGTTCTTGGCTCCTATTATCATCCTCAGCTATACATGGATGTCCAGGCCCACGATATAGTATAGGCCTAACATTCTAGGCATTATGATTTAAATTCTCCTCTCTTCAATGCCCTGGGTTCAGCAACACCCAATGCTTCATTGATAATACAGAGCAATAGTGGGCACTATCCCTATTCTAACATTCTGGTTTCCTCCACAATCTCCCTTCCTCATATCTATTAATATCCTAATTCTTAATAGTCAATCGTTCAATGGTCCACACAAAAACCCAAAAAAGTCAGAGGTCAATATCCCTAAATCTAAACATTCTTTCTTCAACGCACACAATATAGTGATGGTGGTTTGGAGACAGACGGAGTCCTAACAGACCTCTTCCAAAATTCTGCCGCATAAGGACTCAATCCTACCAGAATCCTCTTGCTCGTCTTCCCAATCATCGCAAGCTGAATACCTCCCAGCTCCAGTCACTAAACCTAGAAAGGATTCCCTACCCATAAAAAGAAACAACACAAATTCAAAGAATACTCTTCCTGATATGGAGAGTTCGGCCAACCGCCCTACTACTCCAGACCAAAGATCACCTAACAATAGCCCTGCCAAACAAAGAGCAAAACTGGCTGATTCAGAAGCGGAGCCGTGTTCAACTATCAATCCGGCTAGAGGGTCTGAACACCCTCCAGATTCATTGGACTCATTCCAAATTAATGACCAAGCCATGTCCCCCTCCTTGTTGAAAGACATGATGCTAGCTTTCCGCACATCCCTACAGAATAATCTACAATCTTACATTTCAGCTCTGAAAAGTGACCTGGACGGTGTGGGAGAAAGAGTACAACATGTGGAATCGAAAATGGAGGAATTCTCTCAGGCTCACAATGAGCTAGTAGATGCTCATAATAATGTAGACGACGAGCTAAGTAAACAAGTAGGTTTTATCTGGCTCTCCATTTGGACTTGTTGGTGAGTTTGTACTTAGTCTTTTTCTCTTATACTGGACTTTCATTCTTGTGTTTAGATGCCTGTACCTGGCCTCCTATTCACATTGCTTGCTTAACCAGCACGCATATAGTGTTATTCCACCTGGGTAACCATGAGTATATAATCCAGGTGTAGGAGGCGTTTATTGCTGACATTTGTGGATTAATGGCATAGATTACACCGCAGCCTCTATATCCCTTTGTTAGCCATTTGAGGCCTTTTAAAAGGAAGACATATATCTTACTTCAATTGCCCACTTTATTCCTTTTGAGTTCTCCGTTATCATCATCATCCACCCCCTGATACATTTTGAGAAATCGAACATGTTGGGAAGGAACTTTAGGTTATTGCGATAGGGTTAGTGTTTGCAGGGTCAGGCTCCTGCCAGGACTCGCCCTATATTGGCGGGCGAAACCTCTGTAATTGTTGGTTAGGCTAGCGGCCCAAATAGCCTCCTGCCATTTGGAGGGTCTAGATAGGTGATAGAGTATCGTCATTTTGTCCCATTTTTCCTCATTTGGTGAGCCTACATCCTTTTTAGATCCGTTGTACTTGATTAATTAAAGGGCGCATATTTTCTATGTGTATTTTATTTTATAAATATTTTATCTAGTAAAAGTTAAGTTTTATAGCCTTGTTTCCTCCATATGGTTGTTGGTTGATGAGCTAAGTAAACTCAAAGTAAAACTTGCTGACTTAGAGGATAGAAGCAGAAGAAACAATCTGAAGTTCAGGGGCATTCCTGACACGATCTCAAACTCAGAATTACAACACTACATCCAAAGCCTCATCAAAGCATTGCTCCCTAACTGCTCGAAACACGAACTCATTATTGCATAGAGCTTCACCCGATTACCAAGGCTCCAGAAATCTATCACTGGAGATCCATACCCTGCGATGTATTGCCAGAATAAACAAAAAACCCAAAAACTTTTTAACATGTTAAAGACCGCATCCTTCAAGCAGCAAAGCAAGCAGACCAGCTTCCTGGCCCCTACTCTTCTATCAAAATCTTCGCGGATCTTTTGCAATTTACCTTAAACGCTAGAGACGATTCGCACAAGTAACAGCAGTGCTTCGAAACAATAATATACAATACCGCTGGGGGTTCCCAACAAAATTGATAATCCGACGAGATAGAAGAACACATGTCATTGCTTTCCCAGAAGATGGACAAAGAATGCTACTTCACTGGAACCTCGTGCCTGCAAAGCGAAGCCCTGCACTACCCGGCCAGGGCAGCTCGTCTGTCTCCAATGAAACCCAGAGAGTGGGTCCACCTGCCAATTAATAAATATTCATATACCATGAGTCCCTTATTTCTCTTAACTTGAAAACCACTAAGGCTGAAATGTAATGCTTCCTTTTAGAGGCAAATTCTCACACCCCCGGAGTTCTGCGCAGATTCTTTATCTGCCTACTTATGTTTTGTTACCAGTTTCTTTCTTATTGGTTTTCCCTAAACTTTCTCTCCCACTTCCCCCCCTGGTCACATCGTTATACCACCACCATTGATAATTCATTTCGGACCATGTTGCAGTAACAAGGCTTTGCCGTATCACTTTAGCGATTACCACATGCCATCAATGGAGTTAAAGCTGGTCTCAATGAACGTTATGGGGATTGAATAGTCCCTTTAAAAACGTCAATGGCATGGAAAGAAGCTACTACACTACAAGCTGATATATTATGTCTACAAGAGACCCACCTGGTCCATAACGACACGCCTAGATTTCACCATCATAGGTATCCCCATATTATCTTCTCCTGCCTAGATGAAAAGAAAGTTGGGGTAGCTATTGCCATTAAAGACAAAGTGGCCTTTTGCCTCATTGACCAAAAGGTAGACCCCAGTGGCAGATTTATAATAATGGTCCTGTGAAATAAACAATGTGACATACACAATTGTTAATCTCCATGCTCCCAACTCCCGCCAGGTTAGATTTCTAAACAATACTCTTACAAAAGCGAAAAGAATCTCTCAGGGTACTCTCATCATCTGTGGCAATTTTAACATCATTTCAGATCCCTCGATGGACTCTTCCTCAAACTCATGTCTATCTCACCATGGTCTTCGGCACTGGGCTTTTCGAGCCTCCCTCTACGATGCCTAGCGCTGCCTCCATGCATCGGAAAGAGATTTTACCTACTACTCAGCAAGGCATCAATCTTATTCCAGAATTGATATGTTTCCTGTTGTAAAAAAAAACCAAAGCCCCTGATTCTGCAAAGCGTAGAAAAGTGCGACAATGTCATTATCTAATGGTCACAACATGCCCCTGTATCAATGTCAATAAAAACGGTATCTGGTGGCCCAATGCCGTTTACATGGAAAAATAATGTTAGAATTCTATCAGATCCCACTCACCAAAAAATTATCTTAAAGCATCTAACACAGTACTTCGATCTTAACCAAAAGGATAGCACCAACCCATTTATCTTGTGGAACGCACATAAAGCCTACATAAGGGGTATATTAACCCTTTAAAGCACCCTGTCGTTCCTGTTCGTCATGATTCACTGCATGTTATGGCACCCTGACTTTCCAGGAGAACGTCATGAAAGCTTTCTGTCTCCCTGTGCAGAGAAAAGATGAATAGCTCTATGCTAATTGCTGTTTCTGACAGCTAATTGATCACCTGCTGTGTAAATTTGCTAATCACAGGAGTCCTGTGATCCCCCCTGCCAAGGATCACTGGGATTGTTCAGTCAGTCTGCTGACTCACCCATTACAGCTGATACACATTCCGGGCTCTGCCTGTTAGAGACAGTGAGGAGATCGCATTTCTGTTCTGGGTTCCTATTGCCGCTGTGCTGCGATTTGGGCTGTCACAGCCTGAAATATTTAATTAACCCCACCACTGCCTAATCACTTCACTGTGCCCCTGTGATTCTATTTGTGGCAGCTGTCTGATCAGACATTTTTGCACTTTCAAGTTCCAGCAATTTACTGCAAGAAGCAGTGATCATCACTGCTCATACAGTTACAAAACACACACAAAAAATGAACCCCTTCATTGCCAAGTCTCTGTTCCCCCCTCACTCATATTGTTAAAGCTGTTCTGATCATTAAAAAACAGTTTGTAACTTCTGTTCTCCCACATCTTTGTCACTTGCCCATCACTATCCCAATAAAGCCTGAAAAAATATACTAAACAAGAAGGTGTTCCTTCTAAATTTGGGTAGGCCTGTGGATAGATTCAAAAAGCGCACTATGGGCCACAAGTGGGATAATTTTACTAAAAACTGCATAATAAGGAGATTCCATTATTGAGTTGCAATTTCTTGGTAAAATCGACGGGTTCCAATGAATAATGAACAAAAATCGGATAATTCTGCAAAAAAGTTAACATTTTGAATTTCACACCTTAGCTTTTCATTCATTTCTGCGAAATACTGAGGGGTTAATAAACTTCCTAAAAATGCTGTTTTGACTATGTTAAGGGGGTGTAGATTTTCTGAAATGGAGTCATTTATGGGGGTTTCTAACATACAATCCCCTCAAAACCACATCAGAATGCCTGGTCCAAAAAAAAATCTGTTCTGCAAATTTCCTTGAAAAGTTAAAATTTGCTACTAATTTCAAAGCCCCCAAATGTCTTAAAAATAATAGGATGTTTAAAAAAATCATGCCAACACAAAGTAGACATATGGTAGATGTTCATGTATTTACTATTTTGGGTTGGTGTGACTAAGTGTCATGCACACATAAATTTTTAAACTTGAAAATGTCAAATTTTTCCGAATTTTTCACAACATTTCGATAATTTTCACACCTAAACAAGGATTTGATCGAACAAAAATTAATTTCAAATTAAAGCAACAATATTTCACGATAAAACAATCTCTGAATCTCATATATAGGAAAAAGTATTTGAAATAGTTATTCACAGAAAAAGTGCACAATGCAGATTTTAAAAAAAGGGCTTGGGTCCTTAACCTCCAAAACAGGCTTATAGACCTTAAAGGGTTAATACATTGTCCCTCTAAAATCAAAAAACATAGACTCTAAAAGGGTGGGATGACTAGTTAGTATCCTAATTCCATTTAAAGAAAAGAAACAAAAACAACTCCGTCCTTATCAAATCACCTTGAACTTTATAATAAAGCTATAGGCAAGCTATGAGAGAACACCTCTTAGAGAACTTTGACAATCACAACCAAAAAACTATAAAATTAAAACTATTACAAATCTATGATAAGGCCATCTAAGCTAATGGCTAATAGAGTCGCCTCAATAACGCCACAAATCGGACCATACCAAACCTGATGTCCAATGATGGGTCTCAAAAATAACAATCCACCAAGCCCCCCCCCCCCACCCCCATAGCCGACGCCTTTAGTGACTTCTACACCAAATTATACAATCTAAAAGATGATCCTACTACTCAAACCACATCTCCATCAACGCATCCGATTCTTTCCTATCTTCCTCCACCTCCCTTCTGTACCCCAAGACAATTTATACAAAATCATATCACCTTTCTCTCTAGAAAGGACACCCGTAACTATCTACACTCTCCCCAGAGGCACAGCCCCCTGGTCCAGATGGTTTTTCTCTCAGAATATTTTTCAGAGTCTTTCTCCCTCATTTCTTTGGCCCACCTGTCGAACTCAGCAACCGATCATGGCGTAGAGGTACCTTACAACAGAAATGCTGCAAGCGACTATAAGTCACAATCCCCCAAACCTGGGAAAACCTCTGATACTCCTGCTAATTTTTGACCAATCTCTTTACTGAATTCAGATACAAAAATCTATGCTACATATGATCGCAAATCGAACTGGTGACAATCTTTCCGTCGCTGATAAAGGAGCCGGATCAGGTGGGATATCCACTAAAGAGACAAGCCCCGACGCAACTAGACGTCTGTTAACATCATACACCACATTGAAACCCGAACCCAAAAATTGCCTTTCTGCTCCTATCACTAGACGCAGAGAAGGCCTTCGACAGAATCCACAGGACCTTTGCCTTTAAAGTATTGGAAAACTTTGGGTTTTCGGGACCTATTTTACAAGCAATACGATCCCTCTATCCACACCTCGCCCATGAGTATTATCCAATGGCTTACTCCACTAAACCTTTTCAAATAACTAAGGCACGAGACAAGGCTGCCCTCTCTCCCCCCTACTATTCTGTCCTCATCATGGAACCTTTGGCAAATCCATCCGCCTGACCACGCTGTCCTCTGGAATTCAGATAGCAAAGTATTCCCATGTTATCTCTGCTCTTTGCAAGACGACGTCATGTTTATCTCTTTGTCGAACCTACCAAATCTCTACCCTTCACTTGTTAAATTTCTTGACACCATTTTTTTTCCCCCCCCAAGTAAAACTTTCTTATTACAAGGTTAACTCATCCAAATCTATGGCTATGGAATTCAATCTAAAAAAACCTGTCAGAAGCTTCATCACCTCCAAAATTTCCTTTCCATTTTTAATGCAAACACATTCACACCCCTATTTAGGGATCGCACTCACATAAGAAATTTCAGACTTATTAAAATCAAAACTTTATCCCCCCTTACTATTGAATTTCGCAAAAAGTAATTAAATAAAATCTCCAAATAGAAACTCATGGCTGGGTCTATCATTCTTTATAAAAATGTCTCATCCTTCCTAAATTTTCTCTACTTCCTGAGAACTCTACCCCATATCAACATTTCAAACTCCATATTTTCCAGTTCAATCACCAAAGAACAACTATATATGGCAAGCAAGTTTAGCATGTATTATGCACTAAAAACAAAAAGTTCGTTCGGGTCCTGGGCCTCCCCTCATTGAAACATATCATTATAGCGGTCACATCCGAGCCAAATATCAACATTGTGGAATGCCTCAAACGATAAGTTATGGTTGCCATGGAAACAGATATTGAAACTCCATCTCTTTAAAAACTAGATTAATAATTCCATAATTCAGCTTGAAAGCAATGGACGAAACCCATCCATGCCAATCAGGACATCATAAAATATTGACAAGAATGCTGAACCCCGATTCACACCCTGCTCGTCAGCCTCTAATGTACCCTACCTATCCCCGATTCGGGTTATAGCAAGGATGTATGTGCGTTGAATACTCCTTTGACCTCACATTCCCTCAACTGCTGGGAAGAACAGGGTATAAACACAATCCAGTGATCTGTTTACCAAATGATAAACTCCTCTCTTTTTCCTCCCTTCAAGCCCAAATACAACCTCCCATCTAAAATGTTTTCCAATACCTACAACCAAATTGTCCATTTCTAAGACTAAACCCGATCCGGAATGTCAGAATCCTCACTCGCCAATCTTAGCCATTCTGACCGCTCAAATCTCTAAATCCTCAAAAAAGTTCCAGAATTTGTACAACAAATCATTTTAAAATTTTCACAACCAACCTTAGTTTGACAAGACAGACCAACATTGTCAAATGGGAACGAAGTTGGGCATTCTAATTCTGAGGAATCTCAATGGGCAACAGCGTTATATGGGCACACAAATCCTCTGCCTCACTACTTTTAAGGAAACAATTACCAAAAACTCCTTAACTAGATGGTTCATTACACCCCCCTCCCTTATCAATGATAACCCATACATTCAGCAAACTGTTGGAGAGGATTGTTGGGCCTACAAGGATCTCTCACACATATATTTTGGAGCTGCCCCATGATGCGACACAATTCTGGACATATATCATAACGTTATCCTCAAGTATGTTGCCCAAATACAATGCCCTCACTCCCCAGAATTCGCCCTTTTCCTGATTGGCATCGACACAGTTCCTCTAATAAATAGAAAATTAGTATGTCATATCCTCTTGGCAGCTAAGCTAGCCATTACTAGAAATTGGAAAGCTATACTCCCTCCCTCGGTGGATGAGGTCACAGATATTGTTTCCACAAACTGCATGTATGAAAAAATATTAGCTTTTAGAGAACGGAAAAGCCTCAAATTTTTTCTGCTGCTCCCTGGTCAGAATGGATGGAAGACATAAGTTTCTCTCCAAATATGATATTTTCATATTAAACCATAATAAAATGGCCTTTGCCGATGTGACCATAACCCCCCCCCCCCTTCCTTTCCTGCCTTCCCCCAAGTCATAAGAGTGAGTACAATAATTCGCTTACTCAACTGTTTGAACTGGAATAAACTTCTTAACCTGTATTATAAAGATTCTTCTCGAGGGTTAAGACCGCCTCCATCCGGTATAACCCTGTTAATAGAGCATAGCTGATAATTTTAAAGCTATATGTTACCAGTTTCTAACTCAATTACTCATGCATACTCCAGATATCGCTTCCAGATCCACACTGAATTTTAAAAATGCCTCTCATACAACGCAAACAACAAGATTCTATAGCTATTCCAACAATTTTTTACTTGATTGTAATCTAAGCACACTGTTTGCAATCCAGTGTCTATTATTTGCCTGTTCAAACTAACGAATGCTACTTATATAAAAAAAAAAATATTTTAAAAAATGGAACTTGTTTATACAAATATATGACAATAAATCCAAATTGTAAGAGAGCTATGTATACATTAGTTACTTCTAAAAATGTTTCAATAAAAATGTATTGGGTTTAAAAAAAAAAAAAATGCTGGCAGTAGAATCAAAAGGGTCTTGCAGATCCCACAAGGTTCCAATATATAGTGTGTATTGATTAGATCACTGCTATCCAGTTACAGATACGGGTGGGTAACAAAGAAAAACAATAAAGGAAATGCTTCTAAAGGTAACTGGTGTATAGCCTTATCTAAACATATAAACACATGCTAATTATTTTAAACAGAGCTGGGGGTTCTATGCAGTTTACACATACTATAACACACAATACAGGAAAATGAGATATAACAGCAGTTAGGAATAAACGATGGTGGTTGTAGTAGATGACATACCATAACACACAAAACTGGAAAAATGGAAATGTAACAGCAATAGGATGAGAAGAATGGGGTTTTTAGTAGATGACATACCTGTGAAGAAAGAAAAGAGACAAACGATAGAGTGGGAGTAGAGACAATGGTGAGCGTCAAAACAAATCGGTCAAAATTCACTTCACTTAAAAAATGCTGGACATTAAAATGCAGGCAGATCAAAAAGGTCATGCAGACCACAAGGCTCCAATATATAGTGATTTTCCTAACCAAAGACTCAAGTATTCGAGCATACTATTACTAAAAGAGGAGGGACAAATAAAAGACATGCCAGTGCATAGCTAGGACTGTCTGCCCAGGCGGTACCTGGGACAACTCCATTTTTTTTCTTGGTAGATTGTTTTGTGGCTGTGAACCAATTTGTCTCTTGGAAAATAACTTTGCAAAACAAAAGAAAGATTTACTTTTTTCCTTTCTCTCATTTTAAAATGCATTTTCCTTTCTCATTTCCATATGATTCTGGGTGGAGAAAGAAGCGAAGCGGCGCGCGAGGCGGCGGTCAAGATGTTACCAGAGAGTTTTGAGAGGAGAGAAAATTATGTTTCGATGATAGATTGGTTCCTGTCTTAATAGTATAACTCATCAGAGCCCATATTTTGATTTCATTTTGATTTACATATATATTTTATTCTTGTTCCCTCGCTGGCAAACCAGACAGACATGTTTAACAAGTGGACCACAATATTTGTGGTAACTAAAACACAGCAAATCCTGAGATGTAGGCTGGAGCACAAGATAGAGGCTGGGGGTAATGCCCCACAAGGGTTGCCCAAGATCGAGTAGACAAAATTGGCAAGATTCTATTAAAAACTATGAACAATTACAAAAGGCCAAAGTAAACGCAGGCCAAGTATCTGTAAGAATGTTGTTACCACATTATCTAACTAATGTGAAATAAACCCCATCACCTGGAGATGCCGGATCTTACGACACGAGCCGTGGTATTGTAGGGCTGGGAGCATGGGATAGGAGCATTTTATCTCAGAGGAACCTTGTGGTGATGGTCCTACAGGGTGATACCGAACCAAAGCTGAAATTCACAATGTCTGGAAATGTCCTGCCTGCTCCTTCCATTTCCACAGTCCCCATCTGCAGAGCCAAGAGTTAACGTAGAAACAGACTAAACCGATGAGCTAGGATTTGAGACCCGTGTTACACTGAGAATAAAGTATGGTTAAAGTGGGTGCGAAATACACCGCATCACTAAAACAGGTCTGACTGCCTCGAGCCTGCCGGTTGCTACTAGGCTAGACTTTAGAACCCGTTCCATTACTCTGTAAAACATGATAGTACATCATTACTTTTTTCTTTCTTCATTTGTTTCAGCCCCAAGGATCAAATGATTCTCGACAATAGAATATTTTGTATCCAGCCCTCAGAACAGATTAGGCCACACACCCGCCGAGCGTTTATTCTAAACGCTCCCCCTCCTGTGTAAGCTCACGTAAACTTGTTTTTATCCTGGCTTCTCAAGCCTCGAGAAGGGGTAAAAATTATTGTTTTTGTTTCTGTAAGGGTATTGTAAATATAGAAACAATTTAAAAGGAAGCAAATACCAAGTCCATACCCAACTCCTTGTCCGCCTCTCTTACACAATCATGTTTAGATCAGGATGTATGGTGTGCTGTTCTGTGCCGATGGAAAGATTAGATTCCAAGCTCAAATTTCTAAATGGACAAGAAGAAATGCACGCCTGTGAAAATTACTAATGCCTTTCACATAGTTGTCCGTCTCTCTGACAGTGGAGAGATTACTACTAAATTTTCTATAGGGATAGAGAATCAGAGCAATGAGACATATCTTTGGTTTTCTTTACAGGTAAAAATCCGTTCCTGCAGCTTTCCTGATGACCCCCATGATGTATATAGACTGCCATTGGTGATAGCCAAAGTGGTGCTCCTGATGAATTAAGGACCAAGATGAGGTGGCTGCAGGTTTTACTTCTATCATACCCCAGATCACCTATAAAACAAAAAAGTTGTCTGTATTAATTATGTGTCCTAAAATGAGCAAAGATATTGCAATTAGAGATGGGCGAATCGATTCTAACGAAGTGGAATTCGTTTAGAATGTCAGGAAAAACTTTGATTCTGAGACCGAAGTCGAAGTTTAAGTTGATTCGCGGGAACGAAGTGTGCTTTTGATTGATAAAATGGGCTGCGAGCAAATGGCGTTTACATGGGGCAAAAGCACTCTGGGGAGGAATGAAAGGGCGTAGCCTGCATGGACATGTGCAGAGATGAAGCCAATCAGAGATCACCTGGCGGGATTCTGTGACATCACCGCACTATATAAGTCCTCGTGCGCGGACGCTGGAGCTTCACACTCCTTCCTCTCACTGTTACTGATCATGGGAAGGTGCTGTCCACAGCTCTTATGATATCTTCATACTAAAAGAACTCAACTTTATACAGCGATTTTTGTGGCGTCACAGCTTATCTTTCTCAGAGACTCTGCTTCTCTTATGTTCTACTTTCTGATTTTGTGGGGTATGGATCTGAAGTCCAGTGTGCCTCCAGTGCAGCCATCATTACATTTTAATGCTATCTGCTCACTGAGCACATTGAATATCCAGGGTTATCTAAGCCTGTTCCTGTTGTATCATTTAAAAAAGAAACAGCGTTTTTATCAATACAATATCTACCACTTCATTTTTTTGGTTGCTGAGTCTTTTTGCGCAATTTACATCCAGGGGGTTTAATTAAGCGTTGTTCTGTGCGCTGTTGTGTGGTCACTAAAAGAAACCATCTTTTCAACCGCCGAAAGAAGCAATTCTATTTTTCCTGTGGCATAATTAATATCCGAATGGTTAATTCAAGCCCTGTTTGTGCTTATTATATGACATGTAAAATACATAATGTATTTTAAACCGACACATACAAGTAAATTTTTCTTGGCCATTTGTGGAGCGAAATATATATCCAAGGCTTACCAAGCTTCTATGGGTTCAATTTGGAGTCAAATACAGGTGTGTATTTAATCATCAACTGACAGATATCTTCATCAAACAGTGTCTGTACCAATTTAAGAACAAACATATTTCAGAAGAGAGGTGGCAGGTCTCTTCACTGCGATGTGGCAGTTGGCACAAACATTCCTGGAGCAGGCCTCAAGGTCGCAACGCACAGCGCAAGGCGGGAACGTCGCAGCAAGGGTCACTCGGTGAGTGTCAACATACTGCACGCTCGATCATCTAGCGGCCGTGTGTTGTTTCAGCAACCCAATGGTTCTTATTGTTTTACTAGGTCACCTACCACTCCTCCCCAGATGACATCTGTCAACCCCCTCCAAGATTCCGTTGGCTAACGTCAGACACAAGCCCTTAGTTCGGCAGGCCCAGTAGTGGGTCAGCGCCCTCACCGTCCCTCAAACCCGCCTCATCTCCCATCTGGTTCCCGTCAGCCAGAGATCTACTAGGGTGCTCTGGGCTCTGCGCCACTATATAGCGAGGATGACAACAATTTGAGGAGGGCAGTCACAGCTACAGCGCATGCGAGAAATGGGTGCCAATATCCCCTGCTTCTTGCAGTAGCGCAGAATATAGAGTGAAGAGTGGCATGGGATTCCATGTTGGAGGGGTTCAGCCTCTGCATAGACCAAGACCGGTGACATGGGACAGCGAGCATTAAACACAAATGCGATATGATGTAGCCGACCCGCACTTTGGAGCCTGGAGAAGCAAGGGCTTTCACATCGTCAGGAAAAGAAGGCTCGTCATCTTGCGCGTCAGGTAGTGGCTCGTCAGCCACAAGTGGGTTAAGGTTGTCTGTGGCCGTGATCAGCAGGGTAGCAGCAGTTGTTAGGACAGGAGCCAAGCGCGGCCACAGGGTAAGGAAAACCCGCTTCGCAGGACCAAAGTATCGAGCACATGGGCTCAGCGAGGCAGCGGCGGTAGTAGCGCGATCCGAAGCGCGTTAGTGCGGTAAAATCAGCTACTCGGCGTGGTGTGACCGATATCTTTGCTAACGACACACCGGAGGAGCCTGAATAAGAGGAATTCAATGTATGAATCTGTGGGCTAGAAGAGAGTGAAGCATGGCCAGGGAGCTAACGTTGGTACCCCAACGGCCCTCCGTCAACACATGCAGCATCGACCATCCGTGGCCTTGGGAAGAAACGAGTGGCCTCAGATGTGAGTGGTCCATCCAGCTGCCGCAGCAGCACGCCCATATGTCACCATGCCATTGCAGCCAGATCAAGGCTCCACCACCTCTGCAGAAGGGAGTTGTTCTTCCATCTTTCCCACATCATCTCCTCGGTCCAGAAGCACTCTGCCACCCCAGTTAGAAAGATCCGCTGCACTACTGGGCATACCAAACTGGGATGTGAGGCCGCAACTTGCCCGAGTTTTGCAGTGGAGAAGCTGTCCTTGCCGGACAGTAAGTGGGCATCAGAGTGGGTGTTCAGTGCGGCGTGGGCCATCGTTACCCCAAGGAGAACCAACTTGTCCACGGAAATTTGGAACGACTGGACCTGTCAAGATGTAACAGGCGTGGGATCGGCCCAAGGTATTTTCCACACACCGATCCTTATTCGTCCAGACTACATCAAGGCCATGACGCCATCACACCAAACTGTTGAGAATGAGTCTGGAGGTTCAAACTACCTGGCCTCAGCCCACTATTCCTGATGCCGCCACCCGCCTGAATGCCACACATCTGCTGCCGGTTTCTCTCTATCTGCCACCAACCATCCTTTTACCAAGGGACACAGGTATTGGACCCACCGACACCTCCACACTCTGTCATTGTGGCCACTCTATGACCTCATGCTGCCTGCTGCTGTTCTTGTGCCGTGACATCCACACTCTGACATTGGCCACTCCTCTGACCTCATGCTGTGCTCCTAACCGACACCTCCACTCTCTGTCATTGTGCCACTCCTGTGACCATATCTACTGTTTTGCCACCTCCAAATGTCATTGTGCCACTGTCTGACCTCATGCTGCTGCTGTTGCTCCTGCCGTGACCTCTCCCACACTCTGTCATGTGTGCCACTTGTGGCCTACTCTGTTTTTGCGCCACCTTCAGAATGTTATTGTGCCACTGTCACTGCACCTTCTATTCTGCTGTGGCGTGCCTGCCGACACCACCACACTCTGTCACTGAAGTTGCACCTGAGCTTTCAGCTTGGTTTTTTTCCAACTGGCGGCCTGCCATCTGACATTATCAGGCTACATTTCCCCCCGCTTCAGTTTTCTTGTCAGTTTTTTCCCTCTTAGAGTGCCCTGGAATTTTATATTGAAGCGATTCTAAGAGCGTCAGCAAGTCCCCATCTGCGTGTCATAACAGAAACACAACATTGTTATTGAAGACCAAACCAAGCTCCCTCTGCATATTTAAGCATGGCACATGACGTTCAACAGCACCCTCAGGTGCTCTGTGCAGCTGGAAATAGACTGTTTTTTTAACAAGCGAATTCGTCCCGAAGCCAATTCCGGCACCAAAAGCTAATTATGTCGGATAAAACTTACGGCGAAGACACCGAATGAAATTTTTTGAGAAATTCGCCTATCCTCAATTTCACAATTACATCCAGACAAGCTGTAAGCAGGAATAATCTGATCAGACTGGGCCCAACACCTCTATGGATTTCCAAAATATGAAATGATTTTAAATATATTGATCATTATTAGTAAAAAGGGCATCGTGTTCAAAATATCTGCAAAGACCCGTGTGTTGATGTAGTTTAACAACCCTAATAACACAGACCCCGGAGGGAGCATCAGTGTGGTCTTAAAGAAAATTGCTTCTCTCACTGATAAATTAGCCTCAAAAGCAGGAATAAATGATCCTTTCCCTAAATGGATGCCAGGGATGAGTGATGTTTGGGAGAAGTTCTTTCATCGAGCATGCCATTGTTTGGGTCAAAATACTAGATACTTATGGTCCTTGGGAGTTTTTTTCTCCCTACAACTGTAAAGGCACACAATCTTTATCCTTTTTC
The DNA here is from genome assembly GCA_025379985.1 of Phyllomedusa bahiana. Classification (NCBI taxonomy): domain Eukaryota; kingdom Metazoa; phylum Chordata; class Amphibia; order Anura; family Hylidae; genus Phyllomedusa; species Phyllomedusa bahiana. Next base: position 33,862 of record JAODAL010017472.1, read on the forward strand.
ATGTACTTCTTAGCGGATTGCTATCTCCTCCAAAATTAAATATATAATATGTTTGCTGTAAACAGCTGGAGCTCGCAGGAATTACACCCCAACACAGATTTGTCCTGGAAAGTAGTTCTGATTTTTAATTATAAGGAAAGTACAGCGTTTTATATCAAATTTCTTGATACTTGTACAATGCTCATAAGAGCAAGTGTTGATTTGATCATTGGTTAATATTTAGATTTTTGGGGGGAAGCGAAGTTTATAAGGAAATCAAAATATAAGTTATAAATGTTGATATACATCATCCTTCATTTCTGCATGCGTTGCAGAATATTGCGTCTATCAAAACAACCCCCATAAAAAGACTTTTTTTATTCAACTTTTTTCCCAATTATTGGGTGTCAAAACCCGTTACTCTGCCCATCTTGTTGCTGTGTTCATTTAGCCTTTTTTGTAAGCCTAATGTCTTTAGTCTCTTCAAACAGGTACCCCTAAAGTAGTTTCCTTGCAAGTATCTTTCCCAAGCGTTATATCGAAAAAAAAGGGTAAAAGGGTATAAGAATGGTTTATGCAAAACAATATTTAGCGTTTCTAGATATAACAATGGATATAAAAGTTTTAACAGAGTTTAATGTTTTCAATACATTCCTGCACCTGACCTACTTTTGTAGTTATTTCAAAATGTTAACAATATGATGAGTCCCAAACATAATGGTTTTCCAGATAAAGCCCCTCTTGATGGGGGAGAGTCTTGGGGAAATTAGACCCCCCCAAAGGGAAAGATTAAACAAATTTGGGGACCCCAGAATAGAGACAAGCCCCCAAAAGGGGGATGGGAGCTGCCATGTGTTCCCACTGTATTGTCTAGCATCAGTTGGTATGAAGACCACTTCCCTCATAGGGGTACCATGGATAAACCCCTTAGTCTCCATAGGTATGTTAAATTTTAGGTACTCATTTGAAAAGCAAAACTTTTAAGGGGGGAAATTGTATGGATATTAAAAAAATTCTAATAAATTCTTATTTTCTTTAATAAGGGGTTAAAAAGTAAAGCAATTTCTCTTTTTTCTTGATACGTGTTTTTCCATGAACTTGTGCCTTTTGGGTTTGGGAAACCAGACACAGATCCTGTAAGTCCCAACAATGGCTTTTATTATGAGTTCCCAAGGGCAATTTTGTCTAGAGTTTAGGACAAAAGTTACACAGCCATTTTATCCTGTCCTGTCCTGTGAGTAGAACCATGCCCTTTGATATTCAGAAATTTGTCATGAGCTCACCAGGCTTGGGAAAATCAGAAAAATTAGAGGTGCGTTTTTGTACTGACCGTAAAGAGTTATTAAAGATTTTTAAATGAGGTGATTGTTATAATACATGTTAATAATAAGAGGTGTTGCTAATGAGATTATAAGGTTTTATCCAATAAAAAAAATCTGTTTTGGCATAAACCACAAAAGTCTTAAAACTGCTTGCCTTACTTTAAAAAAAGGGGGAAAAGGATGACTGCATTTTGTGAAACTTTCCTTGTTCTTTCGACTGATGTACAAAAAAATTTTTATAATTTTTTACACCGCCAAACAAAGTGGGAGAAAAAAAGGAGTTTTACATTTTTTTTTTTTGAAGGAAGATTCAAAAAAAAAAACAGTCATTAATGGGTCAAAAACTCCCCCACAATTCAGCCCTTTGGGAACATTAGGGAAAACACGTCGCAAATTGTGGACAAATAACAGATCGAGAAGGGTAAATTAGCACCTCAGATTTTTCAAAAGAGACAAAGAATAGGGAACACGATTTATAGGGGGAGGAGCATAAACAGGAACGGCAATTCCGGCCTATGGGGATTGGGTTTGGCTAAGCAAGGGTACAACAAGGGACATTTGACCCGAAGGCACATTGTAATGGAAGACCAGAATAGTGGAATGAGATCCATGATTACCACCAATTCCCGCTGGGAGAGGGTAAAACTCAGTAAGAGGGCAGGATTAGTACCACCCAACGGGTTAGGTATTGTTCCAATACTGGAGCTTGCGATGCTTTATGTGCCCCTATAAATTTTTTTTCTATTTTGATATAAAAAATCTTTTCCCAATTTAGTTTAAAACCCTTTGGGTAAATTGGCGTTTTGGGAGAAAATCAGATAAAATTCTTGTTCCTTTTGATATCTCAGGAGAGGCCTTTGGGAGAAATTAAAAAAAGGAGTCAGAACCTCAAATTTACTTTAGAAAAATAACAGATCCCCCGGTATAATCTATTCTGCCCAACAGGAATTGCGACTGGGTATTCAGTCAATTTTTTGTTGGAGGGGGCTTTTGTAGGGGAGGAAAGTTAGTTTGATGTAAAAAGCAATGTTTCCCATTTGGAAGGATAAATCCGAGGTTAGAGGAAGATTACGAAAATATAGACTTTTGAAAGATTAAAATTATAGGAGGGATTTTTTTTAGAAAACTATTGTTCCAAATATTAACTGGGGCATTACATTGTTTGTTTTTAAAAATATTCTTTAATAAACTAAAATAATTTTAGAAAACATTTCTTTATCTTTTGTTTATATTTGGTTTTTTTTTTTATTTTTTAGTAAAGTCGATTATTTAGGCTAATTACCCTTTTGGATTATTAGATCACATAATGTGATTTTTGCTAGGGCTTTTATTAGAGGATAACATTCTTAGGTGTCCTGGGGGAGGAAACTGTGACTTGTGAAATAGTTAGGGTCTTTTTTAGCTCCATCGTGACTCACAGTTTACTGCGTAATATACGTGGAGTTGAGCGCCCCCGGCCGGGGCATTGGGTAATATTTCCCCTGTTTTGTGTCTGGCTCTCCTCCTTCTTTTTGGTCGGACTGGGGAATTTTTGAATTTTTATACTTTGGTTATATCTGGAGTATAGAATCTATGAACACATGATGAAAACTGTTAGGTCTAAAAAAAACTTTGTTACCCATAGCAACCCGAGCGCCCCCCCCCATTTTTCCCAAACGTATTTTGAAATGGATGGGCCTCTGATTTGGGTTTCTATGGGCAACAAAGGATTTTAGACCAACAGTTTTCATACGTTTCTTATGTTTTTAAGAAGGATAATTTATCAAAATGATTGATATGGGCCTTCACCCGCCCTGGACTGAAAAGATTTTTTAAAAAGAAATTTTCAAAAAGACGAGCTAATTTTAATCATTTTTGTTAAGGCGGTTAGGATTTTATATTGGTAATTTGGTGCTGGTGATATGTCCCATATGGGAATTATCAACAATTGTTGTTTAGACATACGATAACCCTCAGACATAATGTGCTCATGTTCTGTACATTGTTATTGGCTGGTTAATATCCGGGAACAATCTCAGGTGTTTGGAAAACCCCAAAGGGGTTTTCCCTTTTAAAAAATAAAACAGTTTCCACCCTTCGTTTCGACTTTTTCCCCTGGGCAATGAAAGGGGGTGATTTTGTTCCCAGGGTACAGGGAAAAAAATGAAAAAAAAAAAAAGGGTTTTCTCCGTGTGAATTTTCCTATTTCTAACAAGGCTTGATTTCTTGTAAAAGAATTTTTTCCCCCATTCTGAAAAATGAAAAAGGCTTCTCTCCTGTTTTGAATTCTCTCATTTTTTAAAAAAGAATGCTTTAGCTGTAAAAAATTTCTCACATTTAAACTTAAAAAGGTTTTTTCCCCCTGTTGTGAATTCTCTTTTGGTGTAAAAAAAACATAAAATTTTCCCGGTAAAAAAAAAAATTTCCCCCAAATTTTGAACATGAAAAAGGGTTCCTCCTGTGTGGTAAATTTTTTATGTGAAAACAAGATGTGGGTTTATTTTGAAAGATTTCCCACACTCTGACATGAGAAAAGGCTTTTTCCTGTGTGAATTTTCCCCTGAATTAAATAGACTTGCTTTTTTCCCTTAAAAAATTTTCCACAAACTTCAAAATGAAAAAGGCTTCCCCCCTATGTAGTTCTAAAATTGTGTAAAAGAGATGTGCTTTATAAGTTAAAAAAATTTCCCCCATTTTGAACTGAAAAAAAGGCCCTTTTTTCCCGTGTGAGTTCTCAATGTGGGGGAAAAAAGTTTTGCTTTTTTTTTGTGAAAAATTTTCCCCCACTTGAGCATGAGAATGGGTTAAACTCCTGTGTGAATTTTTCTCATGTTAACCAAACTTCCTTTTTCTGTAAAAATTTTCCGCTTTTTTTCACATGAAAAAGGCTTTCCCTGTGTGAGTTTTCACATGTTTTAATGAGATGTGCTTTATGTGTAAAAGAAATTTCCCCCCATTTTGAACATGAAAAAGGGTTTTCCCCTGTATGAAAATTTTCCTTTTTGCGTAAAAAAGACTTTATTTTCCGGGTAAAAAAAAATTTCCCCCTTGTGAACATGAAAAAAGGGTTTCTTTCCATTTGTGGAAATTTTTTTCCCTTTAAAAAGATGTGCTTTTAATTTTTGAAAGAATTTTCCCCCATTCTGGCATGAGAAAGGGTTCTCCCTGTTTTGAAAACTCTAAAGATAAAATAAACTTGAATTTTCCTGTGAAAGATTTTCCACATTTTGAACAAGAAAAGGGGTTCCCCTTTTGTTTAATTCTTTTTTGAGTTTTGACGAATTTTAGCTTTTTAAAACCTTTGCCACCCTGACCACAAGGGAAAACTTTTTCCCTCTTTTGGGCCGTAAATTTTTTGGGAACAATTTGTGATGGTTTTAGGAGGGGGTTCCCCACAATGGGGGGGAAATTTTTTGGGCAGGTCTGTTTGGTTGTCCTGGATTTTACATTCCAAAGGGGGGGGTGGGTTTTTTTTTCTAAGAGTGCGGGTGGGGATTTTTCTTCACTTTTTAATTTAGTGAGGACATTCAGTTTCCTTCAGAGAGTTTTCTGAATTGTTTTTGTTTAAAAGAAAAATGTTTTTTTGAAAATTTTTTTTCTTTCAAAAACCCAAAAAAAGCTCATTTAGTTTTTATAATTTTTTTTTGGGGCAAAAAACCCGAGAAGGATCCAGCAGGACCACTTATTAAAACCTCTTCCTACTTCCCCTTTTTTCCCTATAGGTCATGCAGGAATTCCCAGCGGGTTTCACTGGGCTTGCTAGGTAAAGTAAAATGCGATAGGGCTGCCCTGCACATTCTTCCTTTTCTGGTTATGGGCTACAAGGAGCGATTTTTGACAAACAGCAAACAGTCCGGGTTTTTGGGGTTGGAGCAGAAAGGGTGTCAAATGCAAATTCTGCTATGGGGTCCTGTATATAGGGGGTGTTATCACACCTCTGCTAAACCCTACCGTGTTTGGGGCCCCGGAGCAGAAAGGGTGTCACTGTTCCTCTCAAAACCCCACTTGTATGGGGTCCCCGGGGAGACTGATGTAACTGCCCCCTCTGGGTAACCCCACTGTGTATGGGGCCCCGGAGGAACTGATGTTCCCCCTGCAACCCCTGCTTTAAACCCAAAGGGGTTTTTTTGGGGCCCGACAAAAGTAAAATCCCCTGTAGCTCCGGGTCCCCACTGCATTTAGGGGCCCCCTAGCAGAATTTTTGTCCCAAAAAAGATGTTAAATAACCCAAACTGGCGACAGAAGCGGTGAGGCAAAATTTTTGCTGTTGGGAAAGGGGGGATTTTTTGGACCTTCCGGGGGCCCCCCCATTAATGGGATGGTGTTTCCTTTTTACCCCCTCTGGGTTTTGAATCAAAACTAACACACTTAAAGGAAACCCCTAATGCTTATGTTTCCCTGGGTTTTGGATTTGGGTCATCCAGGAAAAGCAGACAATTTTTTCAAAACTTTGAAATGTCCAATTTGGTTTAAAAGCGTGACCCCCAAAATTTCCCAAATACAACCCGGCCCTTAATTTCCCCCAAACCCCAATTGGGGTGCCCCTTTTTTGTTGCCCAAAAGGGCCCCTTTCCCCACCTGTTTGGCGCAGTCGGCCCCCAGATCCCTTTGAAAAAACCCACCAAGGGCCTTTTTTGTAATCCTCTCCGCCTTCCTTGCTGCGGGCTGTGCTGCACACAACCCTTTCCCCGGGGTTTGGGGATAATAATGGGGGCTTTTTATTTTGTGTATTTCTCATTTCTTTTACTTTCTTAAGTAGAACCTGCCTGTGTGACCCGCAGCCCTTTTAAAAAACCTTGTATAACCCTGGAACGTATCAGGACACAGTCCCGGTTCGGGTCTTTCATCACTCATCACTTTTTTCCCAAAAACCCGGGACTTGATAAGTTTTTGGGCCAAAACCTTTTCCCGACAATCAGGTCTGTCCTCTCCCCCAAAATCTGGCCCCTTCAATTTCCAAAGGGGCAGCACTTTAATACAAATGGACAAACCCTTTTATTTTTGTGACAAAACTCCCTCATGGGGAAAAACCCAAACATCATGAGAAAAAATGCCAAACTCCCGCGAAAACCCCTGGGAGGGACGATGAAAGGGCTGGGCCGGCCCCGCAGTCATCGGTTTCCCTTTTTATGGGGCATTATAGGGTGGGGTGGAATAACAGAGCAGGTTTTTCCCCTCAGAATCGTAAAAAAGGTTTCCCGGACCTTGTTTTATCCAAATTTACTAAGATTTTAGGTGTTCCAGGGAAAGGGGCCCAAAAGTTTGGGGCCCTGAGAGGAGATCCCCGACAAAATTTAGACAAAACACAACACGTGTCCATAATATAAAGAAGGGAAACACTTCCCCTCCCGCTTGTTTAACCCCTTAACAAATTCTGACCTTATGGATGAAATGGGGTTTTTCCTTTTTTTTCCCTCCAGAACGCTATTATGGACCCCTGATGTGGGGGTAAAGTGAATCAAAATTTAAATGTCCCCCAGATCCCGGGTGTCCCGTGCAGATGTTCTTTACAGCGGTGACCCCCAAAACCCTTTTTCCCAAGCCTTTATGTACGGGAGGAAACCCCTAGAACCTTTGGAGAGAAGTCCCCCTCCTCAGGCCCCGCACCAGGGAAACCCCAGGATCCCAAAAAAAGAAACCCCCTGAAAATTTATTTTCTACTCACCTTTGGTTCCCCATCTTCTGGGGGTCTCCCCTTTTACGTCATCATCCTCCGGGGTCATCGCTCCTCATCTTTCTTCTTCAGCCCCACTTTAGTATCAGTCAATCTTTTACCCTGATGTTACAATGGAACAATTCAGTACAGCGACAGATCAACATAAGAGACCCCAAATTTCTAAAGAGCCCATTGTGACGCAGGGGGCCAAACCTTTTAAGATTGTGTATAGGGCCCCATCTACCTGAGGATTTTTTTTTGGGGCGCCATCTTTCTGGGTTCATCCCCAACCTTTTTTCAATCAGATTTTCCCCTAAAGAGACAAAACCCGTGAAAAAGTGCCCCGGGTTCCAAATTTTGGGCATTTTTTTAGGGAGACTTCACTCCCCCCTACCTGATGATTTTTTCTGGGACCATCATCCCCTTATTATGTATAATGGGCCCCGCATTCCCCCCCACCTTCATCATCAACCGACCCATTTATCCCCCGTTTATGGTTTAATTTTTCCCCCCAAAAACTCCTTCCAGTGGGTTTTATAAAAATTCCCAGTATTCCCGTCCCCTCCCGTCCCGGCTCAGGTGATTTGGTTTGGGCAGGTCCCAGGATCCCTTTATAACGGAATGAGGTTGGGGGGCTCGGGGTTGGGGGCTGCCCTTCCTCCTGAAAACAGGGGGCCACACACTTTACCGACAACTTTTCACTTTTGGGTTTAAAACCCCGTGATGGGGAGACACTGATCACTAAAATAGTTTCTAAAAAACCCCTCAACCCCCCCCCTTCCCATCATTCCCCTGTTTTCTGATAGGGGGTCCGGGAAAGGGACGCCCCCTCCCAAGACCCAAATAACCCCATCCCAGGGGGGGAACAAAAACCTGGGGGGCCCGAGGTCCCCCCCGTCCTTTTCCATTTTCCTTTTGGGGGGCAATTTATGAAAAGGGGTCCCCTTTTTCTTTAGCTGTGAGAGGGCCTGGACCCGAGAAAAATTGTAGACGGGGGGTTGAGAGTAAGATACACTCTAAAATACAAACCCTTTTCTTTTTATAATATACCTACACTATAGTGGGGGAACCCCATCCCCGGGCAGAGACTGGGAAAAAGAAAAAGAAAGGCCCTTTAAGGGCGGTGGGTTCTCCCCGGGGCAAAGATGTTTAAATTTATCAATCTAACCTATCCCCCAAAAAAAGCAGTAACCCCTTTTTATTTTTTGTAAATGTATCTTTTCATGGGACAACATTGAGGATCTGAACTGTGTTTCAATGTAAAATAGGGCAGTGACGGCTTGTATAACATTGTAAATTTGGTGCCCTCAAAATAATCAACACACAGCCCTCAAAGTTTAAATTTTTGGGAAAAAAAGTGAGTGGGACCCCCAAGTGAAAATTTGGGCAAAATCTGTCCAAAATTTTCCTTTTTCCCCCCCCAAAAGTCATGTGACAAAGGGCTTAAATCCCCAGCTCTGTGATTAAAATGGAGGAGGGGAAAAGGGGTTTTCCCTGGTGCAATGTTTAAAACTCTAGTCAATCCATGCCCAAGAGAGTTAAGGGCGTGCTGGAAAAAAAATGGCGGCACAAAAAATTGAATTTTGGGGGAGAATTTTTTCAAATTCATTTAAAAGGGGGTCACCTTTTTTTGCCCGGGGGTTTTGCAATTTGGTGTACTGTGTTGTGCTATAACAAAACTACACTGTCTACAAACTTTGACTGACCCACTTTACATTGTATCCCAAAATGTCAGATCCTAGTGTTTTTTCCCAAAAACGTAGAAAAAAAATTTTTTACAAACATGGGGAAAGGGGTATTTTTTTTTTTACTTTTTTTTTTGCAAAAAAATATAAATTTTCCTTTTGTTCCTTGTGGTGGAGGGCACAATGGAGTGGCGGCTGGGCCTCCTCCTCCATCTATTACTTATTGGAAATGTATGACTAAGAACTATTTCAGGGTTTGGACCCCGAATAAATTTAAATTTTTGGGGTTCAGATAGGTACTTGCTACCCCTCACCCCACCCAAGCCTCCCCCCCTGAACCCCCAATGCACCCTCGCCTTAACCTCCCTTTTCCCAAACCAAAAACCCGCATGAGGCATTTAGTTTCTGGATTGTGCTACACCGTACAATCCCCATTAAAAAGGGTATTTTGAAAGGGAGTAAGGTTTATTCGCACAGAGCAACGTAATTTTTAAAACAGAAACCCGACATATTTTTCCCACTGTTTCCCCCCAGTGCTCCCCCCGGGGCCCCGCAATAGTTGGGGTTTAACCCCGCCGTTTTCCAGGTTGGGGGAAAAGAAAACGCTCCCCTTATCCTTTTTGATAATTTTTTCCCGGCCGTTTTACTTCCCCCGTTTTTGGCTGCTTGGGAAAAATAAGTCTCCCCTTTTTTTGCATCTATAAAGTGGGTCCCCCATGTGAGCCCCAACAAAAATGTATTGGGGTTTGAGGTTATGAAAGGAGATTTTCATGGGGAGGTATCAGGAGATTAAAGGAGAGAGATGTTTTTGGGGGGACGGTTATGGATGGAGTTTCATGAGGGAGGGTATCAGGAGATTAGGGTAGAGATGTATGGGAGGGGGAGGTTATGGAGGGAGATCACATGAGGAAGATATAAGGATTTAGGTAGAGATGTAGGGGGAGCTTGGAGAGATAATGAGGGAGGTACAGGAGATTAGGGTAGAGATGTATGGGGGGGGCAGGTTATGGATGGAGATTACATGAAGGAGGAATAGGAATTAGGGAGAGATGTATGGGGGGACATGAAATGGATGGAGAAAACATGAGGGAAGGTATCGGGAAATTGCAGATTATTGGGGGGAGTTATGGATGGGATTAATGAGGGGTATAGGAGATTTGGTAAAGTATATGGGAACGTTATGGAGGGATTATATGAGAGGAGGTATGAGGAAATTAGGGCAGATATGTATGGGGAGAGGTATCAGGAGTTAGTGGGAGTATGGTGGGTTATGATGGAGATTACATGAGGGAGGTATCAGGAGAATAAGGCAGATAGTATGGGGGAAGGTTATGGATGGAGATTAAAATGAGGTGAGGTATCAGGATTTAGAGTAAGATGTTTTGGGGAGGTTTAAATGGATGAAGAAATTACATGAGGGAATGTATCAGGAGATTAGGGTAGAGAATTATGAGGGGACAGGTTATGTATAGAGATTACATGAGGGGAGGTATCAGGAGATTAGGTTAGAGATGTATGGGGGGAGGTTATATATAGAGATTACATGAGGGAGGTATCAGGAGATTAGGGGTAGAATTATGTGGGAGGCAGGTTATGGATGGAGATTACATGGGGGAGTATCAGGAGATTGAGAGATAATAGGGGGGGGCGAGAGGTTTTAATCATGTTTGCTTTCGACTTAATTCTTCTGGGGACATCTTACAATATTATGTCCTACAAGCTTTAATTTGGGTCCCCCCAACCAACACAATACACAGAAAAAAATTATGCATTTTTGATACAAAACATAGTGGTCAACACCAATGAGTATAACCTACAAACCCGGCTATAGAGACCCCCATTAAGAATTATTTGAAGCCCCAGTAGTTTTTATATAACTCCACTATAGGAAGGTAAAGTAAGCCCCTGTAGGAAGATTGGTGTATATATACCACCTGTAGGTAGTTATACAGTCCTCTGTAGATAGATTGGTATATACTGTATGCCCCTTGTAGGCAGGGCTGTATTTACAGCTCATGCTGCCCTAGGCACTGATCTTCAAAATGCCCCACAAATTAATACTGTACAGTTAAACGCTGGGTTTTGTCGTTTTTTTGGGGGCGGATTAGGAGTGTAATTTGTCCCCAAAAAAGCTTTAAATACTGCAGCAAAATGACTGCCATTTATTGCTATGTAATCAGTGTCATCCTTTGACGACAGTGATTTTACCTCAGTATTTTCGCTGCATGCTGTAAGCGAGGACAAGGAACTGATATGTGAATTCTTTGAGCCGTTTCATGCGCCCACCATGATAGGAGCAGCAGATCTGCCTTTGGCCTCCAGCGTCATTTCCTTGACAGAATTCTGTGCTTGCAATTACGGAATTCCTAAAGAAGAAACAACGCTGGTTTGGCGTCGACACTTTTAAGAAATATAATTGACAGGTCGTCTGAGTTCACACAGCGTATAGCGTTGCGCACAATTATGAGGCGCTAAATGCCTGCTGCTGTAAGTACGCACTGACCAGCATGTACTTTGCACAACGCTCTGGCCAGGCCCCCAGTCAGCTTAAGTTAAGTTCACACTGCGTAACTGTGGGCTGTAGTTTGGCACGTATTGTACCCCAGGAGAAAGAAGTGACATGTCACTTTTTTCCTTCCATTTTTATGCCGTGTATAATAGAAATGAATGGGGCCGGCTCATCCGGAGCTTTAGAAGTATGTGCTAGCCAGCATGTACTTCTAAAACACATGGCGGATTGCGGGGCGTACAGTATGCGCCATAATCCGCTGTGTGAACATACCCTAAACTCCCCAGCTTTGTACTGGTGCATAGTAAGCGCCAGGGAATATGCTGTGATATCAGAGCATTTAGTGAATGCTATGATATCACCTTATTTGCAGGACATACTTTGGGCGCAGTGCAGTCCAATTTCATGCCAGAGTACGCCCTGCAGATACCTCATGTGAACAGAACCTAATGTTTTGTTGTTTTTTTTTACACAACACTGATCTGAACTTTGTGTCTCAAAGCACATGCACCACACTGTCAGATTGTTATCAATGGGTATATGTACTACAGGTCGTGATATGAACTGTGGCATGTATTCCAATTAATAATAATAATAATCTTTATTTATATAGCGCCAACATATTCCGCAGCACTTTACAAATTCAAGGGTAAACGTACAGACATTACACATTAAAAGTACTTACAGATGAGACACAAGGTGTGTGGGCCCTGCTCGTGAGAGCTTACAATCTATTAGGGTGTATGGGTGAAACATACGATAAGAAGTGCCAAGTTTACAATGGTCCAGCCTTGTTTCATAAATAGGGGGTGGTTTACATGAAAAATGGATGAACCTGCCACCCTCAGACTGTACACTATTAAGATAAGGTGCTTGAGATGCCTAGTGTAGGGAGTAACAAAAAATGGCGGCGGTTGTGTGATAGCAGTTAGGTTTGTCGGCAAGGACGAGAGATGTTTTTTCTGGGCCCTTTAAACTATGAGGGTTTTGTGAATGTTGCTTGATTGCCGCGTAGCATAATTCAGATGAACTGGTGCTCACGTGTGAAATCTTGGAGTGACGGCATGGAAGGTTCGGATGATTGTTGAGTGACTGATATCAGCCTCGCAGGCGCGGATTATGAAGAGGGGTTCGGGTGGTGACAGAGTCGAGGGGAAGGGGATGTAGGTGGGAGGGCAGGTTTGTGGAGTGTTTATGAGTGCGATTGGTAAGAGCGCTGGAGTTTTATATGATATGGTACGACTGGGCAACAGTGCAGTGACTTAAAAGGGAGTAGAGGATAAGTTAGCAGCTAAGAGCGGAAAAGATGAGCTGGATGCTGCATTAGGGGACAGATTGTAGAGGGGAGAGTTTTGCAGGAGGGAGCCGATATAGCAAGAGTTACAGTAGTCAAGACGTGAATGAAATAAGAGAAAATGAGAGTTTGAGTTCGTTTCCACGGTGAACGAAACGGACAGATTGGTGATTGTTATTGAGGTGCAGATGACAGGAGGGCAAGGGATTGGAGATATGGGTTGTAGGTCAGATCAGAATCTATATAACCCCAGACAGCGGGCTGCTGCTAGGAAGCAATGGTGTCGGTACCCCATTAGAGAAACAGAATTAGAGGGGTTGGGGTTGGTTAGTAGATGGCGGAAAGAAAGACAGTTAGTTTAGTGTGGTTTTAGTTTCAGTTTGGAGAGAGGCATGAAGTCAGATGGACAGCGGAGACAGTCACTGGTGTTTTATAGCAGGGTGGAGTGTGATTGTCATGGAAGGAGGTATATATTGGAGTGTCATCAACTAGATTTGGTTTTGGAAGCCAAATTAACTGATGGTTTGTCTCTAACTGCGGGGCTGTGGTGTAAATGGGAAAAGAGGGGAGAGGGAACTAGAAATGATCTGAGGAAATTCCAAAGCAAGAGGGATGAGGAATTAGACAGACCACTGAGACTGAAGGAGGACGATCACCAGGTCAGATGAGAAAACGAGTAGTGCGTCTGGAGGCCATGGGCTGAGCCATGTTGTGGAGAAAGGTGGTGATCACAGTTGTGTCAAACGCTGCCAGAGAGATCCAAGAAAAGACAGGCAAGGAGTCATGTTACCCTGAAGATTTTGTGGGGCAGGAGGTCATTTGAGATTTAACTAGGCAGTTTCCGTGGAGTGTTGGGTGCGGAACTCCTGATTGCCGAGGGTCACAGAAGAGAGTTAGTAGTAGAGAGAGGGATTAGACGATGGGTTAGACCAACAGAGTTTCAGGGTGTTTGGAGATGAAGGCAGGTTAGAGAAGGTGGTAGTGGCAGCGCAGGAGGGGTCAGGAGGGATTTTTAGTAAAGGGGTTATGATGGCGCGTTTGAAGGAAGGATGGCAGATCAGTGGAGAGAGAGGTTATAGATTGCAGTTAGGTGAGAGAGACAGCTGGGAGAAATAGATGGAATGAGGTGGGAGGGATCGGGAGTCAGTGGAGAGGTGGTGGGGCGTGATAAGGAGAAGCTGGACACTTCTTCCTATGTCGTGGGTTCAAGGTGTGATCAGTAGATTAGTGGATGTGTGGGAGGGAATTACTTGGGGGACTGAGATATGTTTTAGCGGATTTTTTCATTTTTCTTGAAGTGAGTGCCTGGGTCTGAGCACAGAGGTCAGTACTGGGCCTGAGCTTAGGCTTAGGAAGGGAGTGGAAGGTGTCAAAGAGGGTATTGGTTGTTGTGTAGTGTAGAGGATGAGGCGTGGTGATAATTTTTTGTTTGGAAATGCAGGGGGCAGAGGTGTATGTTTCTGGCATACAATTTGTAGTGGAGAAAGTCTGCAGGATAGCTTGACTTTTCAGCGCCTCCGCACTTGAAACAGTCTGAGGTGTGTGCATGGCTGCGGGAGTGTGATCTGGTGGTGCGGTGTTGAGAGGTTGCAAATGTCAGGGTGGTTAGTGCGCGTTTATTGTAACGTTTGACTGCCTATTCAGGACAGGAGAGGGAGGAGTTGGGGGCGTTGAGGACTGTATGGTGTCTCGTTGAGTTCTGAGTATTAATGGATCGGATATTTCGGAAAGTGTGATGAGAGGTTTGTCCAGAGAACGTGAGAATAGTGGATAATGAAGGAGAATAGGTTGTGATCAGAGAGAGTCATATGGAGAAAGGTGAAGTAGAAGTTGAGAAAGATGACAGAAGACTCAGATCAAGAGCGTACATCTTGTGGGTGGGGAGTCAGTAACTGGATCGAGGCCAAGGTGATAAGGTTAGTGAAAGAAATGAGAGGCAGAAGGAGAATGGGGAGTTTGAATCACCCTTGATGAGAGTGGGGTATTTCAGGAGAGAGGAGTGAGGGAGCAGGGGAGCAATAAATGATCAGAAACTGGCACGGGTGAGTCCTAGGGGGTTTCTGAAGCAACTGCGCTCTGATGGAAATGGCTAAAACGATTCAGCGGTGTGGACTCAAGGGCCGGTGAAGTAAGTGGGGTACGGGGAATGACTGGGTAGGTGCAATGTGGTGGAGAGAACTAAGCCGGATCTTTCACCCGGTGTTCTCAGGTCTGGGGGATGTGGGTGAAGTGTAGGGCCGCCATAGGTGAGTGCTGGCAGGGAAGCGGTAGGTTGAGAGGTGGAGCCTTGTTTCTGTGAGGGCCAGCAGGTTTAGGGGAGTTGAGAGAAAAAAGGTAATGTAAAGCAGTGAGTTTGTTGAGAGGATCGGGGTTCTCATAGAGCAAACAAAAAGGGGCCAAGAAAAAGGAATTTACAGTTGAATAGCAGCAGGTTAGAGGGTTTCTTGGGAAGGCGTGAGGGGTGGGGGATGAGAGTGAAGGGGGTGGGGGGGGTTAGAGAGATGTCCCCTGCGCAAGAAGGGAGAAATGAAAGAGACAGAAGCTTGGTTCAGTGATTGAATATTGAAGCGGAGTTTGTGCAGTAATATGTGAGTGGAGGTTTGGGGTGGTTGAAGAGGGCAAATACGCGGATGTGGGATGCTAGTACATAGGTGCGGGAAGGAGAGGGCTATGTCGGAAAAATGGTCTCGAGGGGTCAAGGACAGGTAGATAGGAGCAGTATGGCTGAAGGTTAGAGATAGTGATAGCAGCATTGGTAATTAAGGAGTATGCGCAAAGTGGCTAATTACAAAAAGGGGGAATAGTCCAGCTCTTATGTTCATTTAGAGGATTGTCTTCTAAATTGTTCCTAAGAAAATCTGGCACGTGAATTGCCTCCAGACATCGGTTCACGACGGAGCTCTGCACATTATATCAACTAATGAGTAGAGTTAAATTGGAGGCATTAGGGCATTCATGGTCTCTTATGTGGGTGGAGCTACAAAATCGTCTACACAAGCCAGGACACTTCAAGGTGAATATCTGGGATTAAATGGCTACACAGGATAAATTATGATGACCGACTCGGAAAAAATATTAGGCTAAAACCATACCATTTAAACTAGGCAGAGACAATAAAATTCTAATTGAAAACAATGGGGCAGAGGAGGAGACTTTTTGATGCACATTTGGGGCTTAACATGGGCATTTTACACCCCAAAAGGCGCATAAAAAAAATACAGCCACACAGCCATATATTCCCATACACTTGCACATATGCACACACACTGCGCGGGGTACAGAACACAGATGTTGCTTGCAGATAATGCTGATAGCAGCTGCACCAGGAGAGCGCACAGAGGGGGAGGGGGGCCTAGGCACGCCGGAGTCGAGGGGGCCAGCACAGCCGGTGACGAGGGGCCAGCACCGCCGTTGACGAAGGGGGCCAAGCACGCGGTTTGACGAGGGGGCCAGCACGCGGGTGACGAGGGGGCAGCACGCGGTCGACGACGGGTGCTGCACGCCGTTGAGAGGGGGGCAGCACGCGGTGGTTAGGAGCTGCATGTGCTGACAATGCAGCTACTGATGGACAGACGTGGGTCTGCAATAGGAAGACGTGGATATTTAGCCGGCCCATGCTCTACTGCTCCTTGTGATGAGGAATAGTGAAGTGTTGCTGGATCACAGACAGTGACAGGTAAACAGAGGCGAGCCCGGGGAGTGTAGGGGAAGCTTGGACACTGGCTTCATTCCACTCACTGGGAGCGGAGGCAGCTGGGGGGGACCATGTTGCCTACCCTGCAATCGGAAGAAGCCGGGGAAGAGGCATAGAGGGAGGAGCAGAGAAGAGGCTGCCAGTTATAGGCAGGGAGCATGAAGGAGAGGAACATAAGCTAATGTGCGGAGTCTTACCTGTTTACTACAGGGGAGGGTTATACTGGGGTAAAGGACCTGTGTGACATACCCTGGTCACATGTAGGCAGTGTCCATAGGATTCCTGGATTCTGAATCAATTGACTGTGGGACATCATGGATGGTTTGTATAGACGACATCGGGTAAAGCCACATCATATCATCACACAGGCTGCGGGGCCCTTACATAGGTCATGGCTCTCAATATATACAGAGCTGAACGGCCCTAATAGTTAATGGCCCATATCATAAACACCAGTGCGGGGCCCCTACATAGTTCATGGGTCCCAATATACAACAGGTGTGCGGGCTAATAGTTCATGGCGCCTAATATACACACAGTGCGGGTGCCCTACATAGTTCATGACCCAATATAACACCACAGTGCGGGGCCAATACAATAGTTCATTGACCCAATTAGATACCACACAGTGCGGGGCCTAATTTGTTTTCACACACACCACTCAATTCAGGCCCCAATATACACCACGTGGGGGCCTCCCTAATAGTTCATGGCACTCCCAAAATACACACAGTGCGGGCCCCTATATAGTTCATCGACCCAATATTTACCACACAGTGCAGGGCCCCTACATAGTTCTGACCCAATATACATACAGGGGCGGGGCCCTCCCTAAATGTTCATGGCATAATAATACACCACAGTGGGGGCTAATAGTTCAATGGCCCAATATAACTACCAGTGCGGGTCCTACTTAGTTCATTTGGCCCAATATACACACGTGGAGGGCCCTAATAGTCATGTCCAATATTACAACAGTGCAGCCCTACATAGTTCATATCCCATTATACACATGTAGAGGCGGCCCCTACATAGTTCATGTCCCAAATATTACAACCACAGTGCGGGTCCCTACTTTAGGTCATTGCCAATAATACACCAAGTGCGGGCTACTACATAGTCTTTAAGGCCCCAAATATACCCACAGTGAACGGCCAATAGTTCTGGGGAAAATACTACAACACAGTGCGGGGCCTACATAGTCATGCCCATTATACCCACCGTGCGGGGCTACATAGTTATGGGCAGAAAATATACAACAGTGGGGGCCCTACTCGTTCATGGCCCAATATCCACCAACAGTGCGGGGACCTACATAGTATGGCTCAATATACACCGACAGTGCGGTGGCCTACTAGTTCCTATCCCAATATCCACAAGTGAGTACATAGTT
The DNA here is from genome assembly GCA_025379985.1 of Phyllomedusa bahiana. Lineage (NCBI taxonomy): Eukaryota > Metazoa > Chordata > Amphibia > Anura > Hylidae > Phyllomedusa > Phyllomedusa bahiana. Next base: position 51,373 of record JAODAL010017472.1, read on the forward strand.
ATATCCCCAATTTAAACAGTGGGGTCCCTACATAGTTCATGGCCAATCTCCACACAGGTTAGCGGGGCCCTAATAGTTCATGGTCAATTATACCAACCACAGTGCGGTGCCTACTCTAGTTTTATGGTTCCCAATTATAAACCACAGGCAAGCCCTACATAGTTCTGGCCCAATATATCCACTAGTGTGGGCCATACACGTTCATGGACCCAAATATTACCACAGTGTGGGACCAATACACAGTTCATGGCCCAATATACTCAGCACAGTGCGGGGCCCTACCTAGTCATGGCAATTACACACAGTACTGGATCTACTAGTTATGGCCCCAATATTAACACGCAGTAAGGGACTCCTACATAGTTCATGTCCCCAATATACACGCGTGTCGGGGCTCCTACATGTTCATGTCATAATATACAAAACAGTGTGGGGCTCATACATCGTTTCATGGCCAATATACACAAACAGTGTGGGGTCCTACTATAGTTCATGGCCCAATTACACACAGTGTGGGGGTCATACATCGTTCATGGCCCGCATATACACCACAGTGACTAGGGCCCTACATAGTTCAAGGCCTATGATGGGGACTATATAGCAATGTACTACAGCTGGATATCACTCTCAACTGTCTGTTTTGGGGAGTTGTTGAACAGCTTTGGAGAGGATGATTTTCCGGGGAATTCCAGCTATCAGCTGCTTGAATATTAATAGGATCGCCTGTTGCAGGTTCCGATTTGTGTAATGACCCTAGAGGTGCAGTCTATGGCTGTCTGTTCTGGAACGCTCTTCGTGACCGCAACGAGTGCCAGGAGGAATGATGTCAACTTCTTTTCTCCTTTAACCACCTGGTCCCTATCTCATGATTCAGCTTCCAGGAGAGTGGAGTGGCCCCATTCCTGCAGAGAACTTGCTTTTCTGGTTGTGTAACACGCTTGATGTAACAGCATTACAGAAGCTGGGACGAATATTAATCGGCGGGAAAGCTGGGTGACATCTCAGAACAGGCATCCGAACAGCTATGTGCCTGCTGTGACGGATGGGTGCTTATGTCTTTCATGGATTCTGTGGGGGGATGTACTCAGTTTCACAGGACTTACAAGGTTATTCTCAGCGTCAGGAACGCGGGGTAATGACTCCTTCAGTAGAGTTTTGTTTTTTTACAGATTTCCTCTGGGATTACGTTGACGTGTTGATTATTTCTTTTATAAGATGGTTGCCGATGGGGGATTCGGGGGAGTCTTAAATGAATAGTTTTTTTTTGTTTTTTCTGTGTTTTTTTTTTTTCATTTTCTTCTCCGTGATTGGTACATAGAGGCATGTGCTCAGGCCTTTTCATTATAGCGCTGGGGCTAAGGTTGTCAGCCAGTGGTGTTTTTTGGCCACCAAGGCTGAACACTAACCCCGTTTCATAGTATCAATTGCACCGGCGGTAATGGGAAGGGGGTTACAGTAGAGGGACTCTCTTATGCAGATGGTCCCCCTTCTGGGTGGCTGCGATGCTGTTATTTTTAGAAATGGTAAGGAGAAACGTGATTGATGGAACAACTTCCATTCTGATAGTATCAGGCTGACAGCGACGGTTTTACTCTTGGTGTTATGATAGAGAAAATGGGGGATTTCATCGTATTTTTTTAAGAATAGATTTGTTTTTATTTTCATTTTTTATAAAGGATAATTCAGCAAGGTTGCAGCTGCCAGTGTATGATATCATTAGATGTAAAGCTTCTCAATGGATTATTGCATTTCCACCCTAAAAATACCAGCCGGTAGCGACAGAAGCTGACTACATTAGCGGGTCCACTTCTGATGGTCTTAACGCGCCTGTCTTTCCGATGTGTCTTGTTACGTTGGGTACCTGGGTAATAGTGACAGGGGGTTAGTGTCAGTTTTGTGAAAATGAAAAATTAAATTTTTTCCAATAAATTCATTTTTTTCCACAAATTTTTCATAGTCACAAGGAAAGTAGGAGCAAAAGTACCCAAAACCTGCTGAGCAATGTCTTCTGAGTGTGACAGTACCCCATATGTGGTCATAAAGGAGATTTTGGGCACATGGTGAGTATCAGAAGGGAAGTACTACTATTTGGCTTTGGGAATGCAGAATAAACTGGAATGGTTAGAGGCCTTCATGATGCATTAGTAAAGCCTCCCAAGTTCAAGAACAGAGGCAATCCCCCAAAAGTGACCCTATTTTGAGAACTACACCGGTCAGTGAATTCATCTAGGGCAGGCATCCTCAAACTGCGGCCCTCCAGCTGTAGGGAAACTACAACTCCCATCATGCATTTATATATTATGTAACAGTGGGCATGATGGGAGTTGTAGTTTCCCAACAGCTGGAGGGTCGCAGTTTGAGGATGCCTGATCTAGGGGTATAGTGTGAATTTTGACCCCACAGGCTTTTCACAGTAACTTCTGGAATCAGGTTGTGAAAATGAAAAAATTAAATTTTTCCAGAAAATTGCACTATTATTCTCAATTTTTTCATTTTCACCAAAAAAGGAGGAGAAAAAGCACCCCCAAAACCTGTTGCCCAATTTTGTCTGATTAAGGCAGTACCCCATATGTGGTCATAAAGTTTCAGGCACGTGGTGAGTCTCAGAAGGCTTTGGGCTTTGGGAGTGCACAATAAACTGGATTGGTTGTAGGCCCTCATGTTGCATTAGTAGAGCCCCCCAAGTTCCAGTACAGAGTAAAAAAAACGAAAGTGACCTCATTTTGCAAACTACACCCGCCAGTGAATTCATCTAGGGGTATAATGTGCATTTTGACCCCACAGATGTGTTTTTTGTAGATAATGCAATTAGAGGTATAAGTTGAAAATCACAATTTATCTGTATTTTCCAGACCTTTTCACAATAACAGCTTGTGAAAATTGAAAAATTAAATTTCTAATTTTTGTGCCATGTCTCCCCGTTCTAGGGACACCCCACATGTCCCCCTAGGATTTAGCTGGCCCCTACTACACGCCATAGAGGAGACACAGCGGCCTCTTGCAGGGCATACCTATTTTATTGAATTACAAAGCAAGTGCTGTTCAATTGCACATAATGTGATGTGAACTAAGATTGTGAAACACCCAAAAGTGACTCCATTTTAGAAAGTTCACCCCTCAAGGAACATTTTAAGAAGTGTAATTACAATTTTGATCTGACAGGTGTTTCTTACAATTAATTCCCAAACATTATTGTGCATTAAAAAGGCGGAAAATACAAACTGCCATTATTCTGGCCACGCTGTGTTACCGCACAATACCATCTATGAAAGGTTCGGTGCTCTCAGTGGAACGGTGCAGATAAGAAAGAATAAAAAACTACAACCAGTAATCCCATCGGAGGAAGCGGTGCAGTGTGAAGCAATCTGTATGGCAGAGGCCAGGCTCATCCAGGGCATGCTCACACTGGTAATTGTGTCTTGTCTGATTCCCTTTTGTAGGACAGCTCTGCACTTTTTTTGTGATCCTAAATCTCCCTTTGTTACCAGTGTAAAGTGGAGGTTGGATGTCATTAGGGAAAATGCTCGCCCCCAGGGTACATCAGGTGGACGTCAGAACCAGAAGTTCTGGGCCCCTCATCCTGGTTCCCAATAAACCAGCAACTTAATTAACCCTATCCTTCGTTGGAAGGTAATAAACTTTTTAAGGGGGCGACCTGTAACTGTACTGTTACCTTTGTACATGGGCAGTGTTGATGGGTTGGTCCAGGACCTTGTATTTTGACAAGAAGCAGGTACCCCGCTGGGATGGGATACCTGCTTTCTCCACCCTCACCCCCCAACGCCACCGCCCAACACACCAATCCCCTAATACCACCTTGGAGCAATATGTTGGTCAACAAAGGGGTTTAGGGAGTCCCCACAGATGCTTGCACACTGTGCCGCAGGCTGCTGTATGTCTGCACCCGAGGGACTTAAAAGTGGAATGCTGGTGTAAAAGTTATCCACGTACAGGATACTGAACAAGCGTCAGCGGAAAATAACACTGCTGAACGTCCATTAGTAAAAACTACGACCCGATCACTAACGGTAAAAAAAAGCTTATATTTCATAGTTATGTAAGGCCGAAAAAAGACAAGACGTCCATCCAGTTCAGCCTGTATGTGCTAAGTGTTGATTGTCTCACATTTAGTGGAAAAATTCTTCCCGACTCCAATCGGCAATCAAAAAATCCCTGGATCAATGACCCCTCTCCTTGAATCCCTGGCATAAACCTCATCTGCACATTTTCCCTGCCCACGCCTCCAACTTATCCAGATCCCTTTGTAATAACACATTATCCTCTGTTGCGTTGATTACTTTACAGAGCTTAGTATCGTCTGCAAAGATCGATATTCTAATGTGTAATCCTTGTGTAAGATCAATAATGAAAATGTTAAAGAGGATAGGGCCCAATACTGACCCCTGTGGTACCTCCACCTAGTAACAGCTATCCGAGTCCAGTATGTACCATTAATTACTACCCTTTTGTTTTCTATCAGTAAGACCCAGTTGTCTTACCCACTTGCACAGCACATTTCTCCCATGTCCAAGCAATTCTCATTTTAATTACCAGACCTTATATGTGGCTACCCATATTCAAATGCTTCAGAAAAATCTAGATATATACATCCATGCCTCACCTCCCGCTCCAGTATAGCACTGACTTCGCTCATAGAAAAAAAAAACTGATAAGATTAGACTGACAGGACCGTTCCTTTATAAACCCATGCAGGAACGCGTTATACCTTTATTTTTCATGAGAACACCAGGATAGAGCATTTCTGAGAGAACCTTAAACATTTTACCTGCAACAGAGGTTTAAACTTACGTCCTAGGGGGGGCAATGGGTCGCCATGTAAAAGTCTCGGAAACGCATCCTGCTACGACCACCGCTTCCTGGGAGTCCACCTCTGTGTCCCTTGAAGAAGGCACTAATATGTTTCAGAAGCGATACAGAAAACCCACACATGCTACCGGCAACACCTGCTGAATCTCCCGGTCTTCAGATATCCAACTTCTTTGCGTCGTTGCAGGGCAGAGATTGAAGATCCTCTCTCCTCCCGCCGTCCGGGAACAGCAGGCGCCATCTTCCTGCCCTCCCTCTGCAAGCGGCGTGGCTAAGACTTCGCCAGCCAGCTGCGCTCCGAGAACCCAGGAATGTTGCCTCTCCACTTGAACCGCAGATTGCCAGGACAGTCAATCGGCTCAATCTTTCCAGGAAACCCTTGTAACCTGCTAAGTGATTGGCTCTGGTAAGCAAGTTCTCAGACGATCACACCATTAAACGACGGTGCAGGAACTGCCGCTGCAAGATTTCCAGACACCGGCTCAGCACTCGGATCGTGACCTCAGCGGCGCACAATACTATCCAGGTCAGTCTAAAGCGGGTGCCTCCCCCTTCACTTTAAAGACTCTCAACCCGTTAGCCCGCAACAATTGCCTGGGGCCACGACTGACCCCCTTCTTGCCCTGCACGCTCGCTTATCTCGTACCGAGGGGGCTCCTATGCCAGTGACACTATGCTCAAGGGACACCTGCACATCATCCCCGCATAACCAATCAGTTAACTGGGCAACAGAGGGCCCTCATTGTTGTGTTTCTGAGGTGCTCTTGACGGGCGAAACAACAAATACCTCTCCTGCATTAACCCCGACTGTGAGCCCTGCAGGGCTTGAATGTACACGACCCAGCATGCAGGTGGCTGCTCAAGTTCACCGTCCTCAGCAAGGTATATGTGAAGCCCATGAGGAGAGATCATGCCTGCAGGCATCAATCCCTATGGATAATGGGGAGAGGGCTGCTGCTGTCAACCGCTCGAGGGGACAACAACCGCCTCACAGCTATGAGGATCACCACATTTCTACTGCACTGCCAAAAAGAGACTCGCATACTTATGCCACCTCCATATCAGCCTCGCATCCAGCCCTCAATATACAGGGGATCCCTGACGTGGCTTGTTATGGTGGCGGGGCTCCTCTACTGGACATGGGGAGCTCGCAGGCTGGAGCTTCTGTCCTGGAGGCTCGGGGTCCCCCTGCTGCCCTGACCTCGACAGGGCTCCTCTATGAGGCTCACACTACCATGAGACCTCTTCTGCGAGAAACTGCCTCCTGGGCCTCAAGCCCGGGGTCATCGACTTGGGGAGACAGCCTTACCCGGCTAATGCTCGCGACCCTCCTCCTTCAGCACCCCAGTCAGCCAGTCGGAGCACCTAGGGATGATCAACCGACCCGGTCTTAACCCTCCTAAGGACGCCTCTCCCTTGTTGCTGAAACCCCTCCTGGGTTGGCGAGCCTCCCTCGCTTTTTGCCTTCAAAACTCGATATGGAGATTATGGCCCGGGAAAATGCATCAGACCCTGGAACCGAGATCATGCGCCCAGTCCAGCAAAAATGTGACAGATCTGCAGCAAAGTTACACAGCAATTGGAAAAAACTCAAGAATCAACGACCAACCTCATCACCCAACCTGCAGGCCGATGTCCCTCGAACAAAGCACGCCATCTCCAACTTGTTGTCCAGTGGACGACTTAGAAGAACCGAAAAAGCGAAATAACCTTTGATTGCGGGGGTCTGCCGGAAAACACGTGAAAATGGGAGTAATTGATCCTCACACTGACGAAGATTTTTTAACATTATTCTGGGCGCGAGGACACATATTATAGATTTTGACAGAGCTCATAGAGCTCTCCGCCACAGAGCTGTTAGACCGCTCGTTCCCAGAGAACAACATCTGCCGGGTCCATCACTACAATCTTAGGAGAGGTGATGAGGGAAGGATCGCATGATGCAGTCAATTAGAGCCACGAGAGGCTAATAGACTTGGGAACTTTTTCCGATGCTCTCCCAGACGTAACCCTCCATTTGAGACCGCACTTAAACCTTTACTAATGGCACTCCAAACAAGGAAGATTCCCTACAGATGGGTTCCCCCTTCTTCACTCCAGTCAAACATCATGAATAAACTGCTTGTTCTTCGTTCCCCTGAGGACCTGGCCGATTTTCATTAATGCTTTTGACCTGCCAGACATTTCTTTGACGGACTGGCCTCTGGCGTCATCCTCAGAGCCCGTTAGCATGGCTCCTCAGGCTCAGGATGCTCAGCCTCCCCGGCTTCATCCATCCACTCCGAAGGCCCAAAGGAGTCGCCGTCGCCAAGGAAGCCCTGACACTCAACCTGCAAGAATAAGACCCACCGGCAGATACAATGGAGACCCTAAATCTAGAGGAACACACTTCTTGCTTTTGGCGTCTCACTGTGTTTAACTGAGTGAGATATACCTTTCTGCCCTATTGCTCACTTGTTTCTATGTTTATAGTTTCTTTGGAACCTGATCTGCTGCTCGCTGAGAGTAAGTCATCTCTGAAATTGGCTACAATACAACTGTTGAGAATGCTTTCAAGTTCGGACTTTAAAGAATAAGGAAATGGGTTTTCTTTCTGTTATCTCTTTTTTCTGACCATGTCAGATATGTGTCAAATATGTCTTGAATATACTAAACTTAACGGCCTATAGTTTCCTGGATCACTTTTTGACCCCTTTCTTGAATATTGGCACCACATTTGGCTAAGCACCATCCTTTGGAACATACCCCGTTTATTAGACAGTCCATAAATATTAAGAATAGGTGCCGTATCTATGACATCACTTTAACTCACCTTAGGACACGTGGACGTGTATGCCATCCTGGACCAAAGGGATTTGTCTTTTTATCTTACTTAAGACGTGAGCTGCACTTCTTCCTGGTTTAGCACGAACTTTTAAGTTTGAGTTTACCTCATCCCTATTCTCACAACGGAAGGTCATCCTTTCCTGCTCAGTAAATACAGTGAGAAAAAAGGTGTTTAATAGGTTTGTTTTTTCTCATCGCCCTCTACGTCTCTCCCTCAGTATTTTTCAAAGGCCAACATTTTCTGTTTTAATCTTTTACTATTTATATAGTTAAAAAATTTTTGTTTTTTAGTTTTTACTTTCTATAGCAAAAGTTTTTCACATCTCCAAGCTTAGCTTATTCCTTTCTTTATTTTAACACACTTTATTTTTTCCCTATACTTCTTAGTGCCCGTCTTCACAACCTCCCTCTTTTAGTAAGGGCTTAAAGCATTCTTTTTGTTATTTATTGCCTCTTTTACATCCCTTTGATCCACATTTGGGTTTTTCCTGTTCTAATTATTTTTATTACCATAAAGGTATGTACCTCTCACAGTGGTAGCTATGATGGTTTTATAAAAATATCCCATTTTATATTTGTTCTGCCATATTTTAAACACAATGACCCCAGTCATTATGGTTAAGGCCTCCATAAGCATGAATAAAATTAGCCTTCCTAAAATTCAGTGTTTTTGTGGGCTCACTATGACAAAAACTTTATGGAAGTTTATTATATAATGGTTCCCCTATTTCCTAGGTGCCCTCAACCTGAACCTTTGTTACTCTGACATCTATAGTCAATATTAAGTCTTAGAAGGGCCCTTCCACTAGTAGGTTCATCAGCACACCTTTGGGCAAAGGTAATTATCATTAAGTTATTGACAAAAACTGTTTCCTTTATGAAGCTATGAGGTTTTCAGATTCCCCAATTGATGTCCTGGATATTTAAAGTCGCCCAAATAATAACCTCAGTCTGGTTAGCCGCCTTCATCTATTTGCCTGAGAGTACATCTCTATGGGGTTTCTGTTATAATTTGGGGGCCTAGAGCAGCCTCCATTAGTATGGATATTGGTTATTGTTATCCCCATGTATATTTACGCCATAATGATTCACATGTTCATGAGACCTGTTACCTAAATCATCCTTGCAGTGTTGGCTTCAGGACAGGATTATTACATAGAGACCGACACCTCCCCCCTTCTTCCGGTGATTACGGTCCCTTATCTGAAATAGAACTGTAACCCTGCAAGTTAACCGCCCAGATCGTAGCTCTCCGATCCCAGTCATGTCTCAGTTATCCCACTAAGTCATATTTTTTCTTCAGCTATTAGTAATCTAGTTAAATTTAATTTTTGTGGAGTCAGACTCCCTGCATTGGTCACATTCAATTTAAGAGATTTTCCAGTTTTTATTCCTTCTCCCTGATCTTTTTATATAATGCAACACCCCCCTTCCCTCCACTCCTCCCCACCCCGCTGTTTTATTCCTAAATTTCCCCCAGCTCTCCTATCCTTCACTACTTGCATGCAAAATGTGTAGTTACCCTCCCCCCCAGCTCCCTCAGTTTTAAATATCCTTCCAACTTCCTGCCATTTTGTCCCCCAATACAGCTGCACCCGCCCCATTTAGGTGCAGACCATCCCTCGCATAGAGTCTGTAGCCAAGACAGAAGTCAGCCCCAGTCTCCAAAAACCCAAATCCCTCTTTCCAACACCAAATTTTGACCACTTATTCAACCTCTCTAATCAGCCCGCTTCCTCCTCGGTGGGTGAGCCCATGGAACAGGTAATATTTCTGAAAATATTACCCGGAGTTGCTTGCCTTGTGAGCTTTTTTGCCTAAGTCCCTGAAATCATTTTTAAGGAACAACAGTCCACCTACCTTCTAACTTTGAGTCATTGGTGCCAATGTGGACCAGACGCTCAGATTCTCACCAGCCCCACCCAGCAATCTGTCAACCCGATATCCGCGATATGTCGAAACTCTGCCCCAGTAAACACATACTGATCGACGATCCGGTCTTTCTGGCAGAATTGCCCTATCTGTGCCCTTATAATGGAGTCCCCAAAACTACAACACCTGGTCAGCTTGACCTCACTTCTAATTCCTCATCTTACTGGAGGAGACAGGGGAAAGTCTTGCTGTCAGCAATGCTACTTCAGATCTGATATCCCCCTCATCTGCCATCCTAGCAAATTTGGTTGGGCATACCAATCAGGACTAGCCTCCCTGACACTTTCTCCTCTACCCTTCTTTCTGACTGTTACCCAGATAACAGCCTCATGTTCCTGCACCTCCATCCTGCCATCCTCCCCATATCTACACCTGCGAGTGATTGCTCAGTGAGAGCAAACTCTCTTCCAATTTGGCAATGGATCTCATGTTTTCCACCTTGCTCATTTAGATCCAGGATCCGGGCTTCTAATGTGCAGTGTGCCCCGACATCTTGCACAGCATATGCCCACTCGAACTGTTTGTTCAAGGATGGCATACCATTGCAGCAGATTGTGCACGACGCAAATTTTGTCAAACATGGAACTCATGGGATTGATACCAAAAAGAATATATGAAAATTATAATAATAATAAGCATTAACAATACTGCCCCTCTAAGCTCTCCAAATCTAAAGTCTCTCATCTTCAAGATCTCCAACACTAAAAAGAACCACTTATAAGGTAAACACACACAGTTCACATCTGCTCGGCCCGCTCAAAATACTCAGTTTTAAACCTTTCCCACACTGCTTTTGGCTGTGCTTTTATGGCCAAACCTCTCTTTCAGGAGCAAAAGGCCTCACCAGCCCCAACACAGCTGCTATTTTAGCTCTTGTTGATTAGGTAACCACACCCCTGACCAGATCAACCTGACTCAACAAGCCCTCAGCCACTGTGTATGTTTGTAACTATAGAACTACTAACTACTCTATTAATAAACTAAAAATAGTAATCTATACACAAAATAAGCATAGCTACAAGTATAAACTATATGTCTGCTATAGATTTTAAATGTACTGCAATAATAAATAAACACAGGTATAAATAAACACAAGTATCTTTATGAACATATTCCGCAGCGCTTTATAATGTGGAGGGTATGAGTACAGCCAAACCAGACATTACACAGTAAAAAGCTACTTACATATGAGACACAAGGTGTGAGGGACTTGCTAGCAAGAGCTTACAATCAATACGAGGATCACAGGGTTAGACCAGGCTGTGACTGATGGATATAGCAAACCGGGCACTTTCCCAGTGGGCTGGGCTCTCTGCTTGCACAGGAGCCGTCCTGCCTATAATTTATTCACTGCACTTCTATCTCAAGCCCCTCCCACACACACAGAGCGCCCACTAGAGCAAGGTGAGGCACAAGGTGGCCTGTACTGGGCTGTGATAAGATAGATCCCAGTCACTTTACTTGCAGGAGGAGGAGCCCCTCACACTGGGTCCAGAGAGACCGTCCCTGCAAAAAAAAGAGCTCAGGCATCCCTTGTCACAGTCCCTCATGCCGCGGTCATTGGAACGTGTTTTCCTGTTTCTTGTCCTTTACACCTGCGGCCCTCTGCCTGCGTAACCGTTAGACGTACCTGTGTTCCCATCGCAGATCTGGTTCCTGTTGTGGTGCCGCTGTTACTGTGAACACTCCTCTTGCCGCTGCTTGCCCACCTGTGGATGCTGTGTGGATTTTCCCATGCTGGCCATGCTGCTCCCCTATTTTCTGTCTCTCTATAGTGGGCGGTGGCTGCATCTTGCACTTCTTTATTCCCACAGTGTGCAGCAGGGTTGGGCTTCCTCTGCCAATACCCTTCCACCTGTGTGGTTATAAGTCTCTTCTCGCCACACTCCCTGCCTGATCCCTTGTTTGTGTTGTAGTCTGTGTTGCTTTGTGTTGGTCTCTCTGGTCGTTATAGTTCTGGTGTGCGCATGCACTTGTTTGGTTTCCTTGTGGTTCCTCTTTGTTGTTGGTTAGTCCTCCATGTGCTGTGTTTCCATGTCTCTGTCTGTATATTTGAGTTTCCTTTCCATGTTCTTTGACTGTGTTCTTGCCATGTTTGTGCCTTGGTTCCTAGCCACAGTCCTAGCTTAGTCTCTGTTGTCTCATGTTGTTGCATGTAGTGTCTTGTGTTTGTTAATGGTCTGGTGTGTGCTGTCTTGTTGGTTAGTCTCCATGCTGGTTTCCAGGTGTCTCTCTGTATCTTTCTCCATGAGCTTCCTTGTCGTGTTCTGTGCCTGTGTTCTTGCCATGTTTATGCCAAGGTTCCTAGCGAGTGTCCTAGCTTTAGTCTCTGCTCATGTTCTTGGTGTTGTCCAGTCTGTCTATGTTTTTGTACCTTGCCTTCTGTTTATCTCTCCTGGTTGGCATCCGTTTAGTCCTGTCTTTGTCTGTTTTCTACCTGCACATATCTACACTTAGTTTGCTATATCTTTGTCCCTAATCCTGTCGGTGCCTAGGCACTTCTGGCCTAGCTGGTCAGTTGCCACTGCTGGGGACTGCTCTGAGATCGCACCTAGCAGCTGTCGGGAAAGCCATCCTTACCATCTAAGGCTCTGTGAAGATGCCGACGGCTGCTTAGTTACGCCCCTTTGGAGCAAGCCCGGCAGTGGTCCATGGGTCCACTACCCACTTTAAACTTACTACTGCTCACACTGTTTACAGTAGGATCAGGCCATGGACTCCGCTGACATTCTGCCCTCTGTTTTCTTGGTCTATGTGCAGGTCTTGTTTTTTGAAGGTTCCTTTTATGTGGTGTAGGAGTGTTTTTTCCTTTTGCAGGTCTTTTTGGTGTTTCACAGCTGCTGGCCATTCCCGGCTTTGAGCCTTCTGAGTCCCCGTGGCTTATGGTGTCGCCCTGACCTTCTGAGCCCCGTGGCTTACGGTGTCGCCCTTAGCCTTCATTCCCTGTTGGTTTACGGAGTCCGCCCTGACCTATCTGAATCCCCATGGCTTACGGTTCTGCCCCTAGCGTCCCCCCCCCCTCCATTCTGCCTAGTGCCCTGTCTGTTCTTCCTATGCACCTCCATTTCCTAGGTTTTCCCAGTACTGGCTATCATATAGCCTGTAGTTTGGTTCTGGGGTTGCCGCCGGAGAAGTTTTGGTCCCCAGACCTATGTGGGATTTCCATGTTGTGGTGGTGGAGGAGGGGGCTTAAGGAGGGGGGTACTGTCACGCTCCATGCCGCAGTCTCTGTTCTGGGCTGCAGACATGGCCGTTTTCCTGTCCTCATGCTGCGGCCTCTGCTGCGAACCGCGGATGTACCTTGTGTTCCTATCGCAGATCTGGTTTCTGTTGCGGTGCCGCTGTCACCATGAACGCTTCTGTGCCCGGTGCTTGTCCACCCACCTCCTCTTCTGCCTCCCATAGAAACCCTGCTAATCTGTTTGCTATTCGTTATGTGTTTTCCTGCCCCTTTAAATGTACTTTGTGGAGCGCCCGATCTGTCGGTAACAAACTCACTGCTGTTCATGACATGTTCCTTTCTAATTCCCTGCTAGCTCTCACAGAAACATGGCTCCAGCAATCTGACACCGCTTCCCTTGCTGCTCTCACCTGTGGTGGCCTACACTTCACCCACACTCCCAGACCTGAGAACAGGCAGGGTGGAAGAGTTGGCATACTTCTTTCTCCACACTGCACTTACCAGGTCATTCTCCTGCAGCCGCCCTCACTTTCCCCTCCTTTGAGGTCCACACCCTCAGACTCTTTCGGCCACCCCGGCAGTTTCTGGATCATTTTGTTGGCTCTCTTATTTCCTCTCTTCTGATATGCCCACTCTCATCATGGATGATTTCAACATCCCCAATGATACCCATGTTTTCCCTCCTCCCTAACCACTTCCTCTTGGCCTCTTGCAGTTTACTGACTCTCCCACCCACAAGGATGGGCACTCTCTTGATCTGGTCTTCTCTCATCAATTTCTAACCTCACTAATTCTCTTTACGCTCTCTCTGATCATAACCGTATCTCTTTCACTATCAATAATTCTCAGCCCTCTCTGGACACACCTGCCCATCACCCATCCAGAAATATCAGCTCCATCAACACTTACAGACACCATACAGTCTTCACTGCTCCCAATCCCCTCCGTCTCCTGTCCTGACCTGGCTGTTAAATGTTACAATGAAACTCTCTCAACCACCCTGGACATATTGGCACCACTCACACACCACACCACCTCAGACTCGCCCTCTGCAGCGATATTCCAGGTGTGCTGAGCGTCTTTGGAGAAAGCCACTATAAATTCATGCTCAGGACTTACCACTCTGCCCCACACCCCGCCAAACAAGAATATTTCACCTCCCTCATCTCAACATTACACAACAACCCAAAACGCCTGTTTGACACCTTTCACTCCCTCCTCGGGCCTAAAGCTCAGGCCTCAGTCACTTCAAAGACAAAATCGACAACATCTGCTAAAATATTGCATCTGAATCCTCAAGTAATACCCATCCTGTCACTCCCTGCATGTCCTCTAGTCTGCGTCTCACCACATGACGCTACGACAGAAGAACGTGTCCCAGGCATCCTCCGTCTGCTCACACCCACCACCTGCTCTAGTGACCCCATTCCCTCCCATCTTGTGCAATCCACTTCTCCAGCTGTCCTCTTTCACCTTAGCATAATCTTCAACCTCTCTTGCTCTACTGGAATCTTTCCATCTTTGTTTAAACAAGCTGCTATAACCCCTTTATAACCCATCCTGCGATGCAAACTACCACCAACTCTCTAACCTACCCTTCATCTCTAAACTCCTGGAATGTTTGGTCTACTCCCACCTAATCCACTATCTCTCTGATAACTCTTCTCGATCCTTTACAATCAGGTTTCCGCAATTTACACTCAGAAACTGCTCTAGTTAAAGTTTCAAATGATTTCCTCATGGCTAAATTTCAGGGCAAATGCTCATTGTTGCTTCTTCTGAATCTCTGCAGCGTTTGACACTGTTGATCACTATCTTCTCCTCTGCATACTCTGTGTCATTGGCCTCCAGGACACTGCTCTCTTTTGGTTCTCATCTTACCTCTCTGACCGCTCCTACAGTGTCTCATTTGCAGGTTCTACTTCTTCTCCTCTCCCTCTTGCTGTTGGGGTTCCTCAGGGATCGGTTCTTGGTCCTCTCCTCTTTTCTATCTACACAGCCCCCATTGGCCAAACCACCAGCAGATTTGGCTTCCAGTACCATCTCTACGCTGATGATACCCAATTATTTTTTTTTTTTTAAACCAAAATTAAGTTTAAGAAATATGCAAGAAAAACATCATCAGTACAAAGGAGTAGCATATATAAAAACAGGTACAAATATATAATTTTGTTATTCAATTATGTCTTCTAATTGAAGTCACAACAAAGAATTGGTACAAAAACTTTGCAGAGCATAAGATAGTCATAACTTTCCTAACATATAATTGTATTACGATAACAAAAAAATTTGACTGAAATAAAAACCACCTTAACAAAAAACACAATTTAAACCAAAATTTGGTGTCGTGTGTCCGCTTTTCCCCTGTGGGGACATCATATACCATAAAAGAGGTCTTTTAAAGCTATAGGACTAAAAATTTTAAGTCTGGAGGTCATAGTGGGTGAACGGGTGCGAAAACCCAGGGCCACAACAATCTTTACAAAGTATCTCTAAGTGACATAAGGAATCCAAAGCCGTTGGGGAGTCAACCGTCCTGCCAGTCTAAACAAATTTTCTGGGCACCCACGATGTGGGTAAATATATTTTTTAAAAAGGGAGGGGGCATTTACAGATTTTTTTCCTATCCCGCATCCAGGGGGTATAAAGGAACAACCAGTACGAGCACAGTTTTCCTGGCAATAAAAAAAAATTTGTGAGGCATTACAGGTCCCGGGGATGAGTATCCTTCGGACTAAAAATAAATGTTTTCATTCAAAAACCTAAGGAGTTGCTGCCCAAAAACCTTGGGGTCTTTTGGGGAAACCCATAATAAGTGGAAAAGGTACCCGGGGAAAAAAGACATTTCGGACAGAACAGGGAAACTCTGGTCTGAATTTACAAAGGTGGTGATATGATGCTCGGGGTTATAAAAAAATTTGGTTCTCTTTTTCCATATTTCGGGGCACTATTTTGGGGGTCTCCAAACTACAGCCCACTGATCATTTTTGGGTCCCACATCCCCTTCCCAAATGCTCTTCTTTCCCCCCCAATGGGCACCCACCTTTTTCTTAATAGTAATGCATTAAACTGTTAAAGGCCCTTGGCGGGGGGGGGGTACCCCATAGGGGTTTTAGGAAAATCTTGAAAAAACAATTTGTTCCCCCCCGAGAATTTCGTTGTAGGGCATGTCTACGGAGATAATGGAAAAAATGGATGTTTGGGAAACATATTCCTAGCTAAATCCTGGGGAAAGACTTAAGCATCGAGTTTTTATTTAAAATTTAAATTTTGTATACACCCCTTTTCCCTTCCAAACAGAGCCCCCCAGGGAAGAAGTTCCTGCATATTGTTATTTATTCCCAAATTTGGGGCATAGGTCTACACCGATTTTTAATATAATTCTTTCACCCCTTTCCATATTAAAAGACATTGCTTGAGAATGGAAGGACCCTGGTAGCAGTAGATACTTCTGAGAGGTGCTGAAAAGAGAAAATGAAAGGGGTGCCCGAACACCGGGTTCCAAGGTTTGATTACTAGCTCCATAACCCTTAGGAGATCCATTTCCCGCCATCTAACCAAATGGGAGAGCTGAGCCGCCCAGTAATATGTCCGCAGATCAGGGAAGGAGACACCCCCCTGCTCCCATGGGTGTTGTAAGACATGTAAAGAGAGACGGGCCCTACCATTATTCCAAATAAAGGAGAGCAGAATAGAATTTAAAGCTCTAAATACAGAGGAATTGAGATATATTGGAGACTGAATAAGAACATACAGGATTTTAGGGAATAAGATCATCTTCACTAAACTAATCCTAGCCATAAATGACAGGGGCAACCTACTCCACCCCTGGATCCTGTTGTGAAGGTAAACTAGAAGGGGGGTGATATTGAGATCATAGAACTCCATTAGGGATCTAGATATACTGACTCCCAGATAGGTAAACTGAGATGACCACCGTAGCGGCAGAGCCGAGGCTTGCTGCGGGTGGGTGGGTGGGGGGGGGGGGGGCAAAAAAGTCAAATGGCATCAAATGGGACTGTTCAAAAGTAACCTGTAGCCCCGAGTATTGGCCAAATGTATCGACAACCTCTAAGGCCCTGGGAAGGGAGTTCTCCACATCTCGCAAGTAGAAGAGAGCATCATCTGCGTATAGGCTGATTTTCTTGTGTAGAGAACCCATCTCAAACCCAATTATATTTTTGTCTGCTCGTATACGAGCGGCCAAGGGCTCAATGGCCATAGCAAACAGCAGTGGCGACAGAGGGCACCCCTGTCTGGTACCCCTATGCAGGGATAATGAGTCCGATATGAGGCCATTCACTCTAACTTTGGCGACTGGCTGGTAATATAAAAGTTTGACCAGGAAATAAAGGATGGACCAAACCCAAATCTCTGAAGGACCAACCACAGATAATTCCATTCCACAGAGTCAAAGGCTTTGTTTGTGTCTAGGGATACTAATATCCTGGTCCCTACATTTGAGCGAGGAGCCTGCATATTCATGAAGAGTCGGCGCAGGTTCATGGCCGTGTGCTTACCAGGCATAAAATCTGTCTAATCTCCATGCACTAGGGAGAGGATGACGGAGTTAAGACGGATGGCCAAAACTTTGGCCAGTATTTTAACATCTGTCTGGAGAAGAGATATCGATCTATACGATGAACACAACTCAGGATCTCTGCCAGGCTTAGGGATAATGACAATCAATGCTTCCCTCATCGAGGCAGGGAGACAAGACGCCTCATTTGCCTCATTAAACAATCTAAGTAGCAGTGGTCCAAAGTATTCAGGATCTTGTTGGAAGTACTCAATAGGTAGCCGATCTGTTCCAGGAGACTTGGCGTTTTTAAAGGAGGCAATGGCCACCTGGATCTCCTCAGGGGAGATGAGGGCTTCTAAAGCAGCACATTGCTCCGCTGTAAGGGTGGGCAACGCTACATCATGCAAATATTCCTTAATCTCGACCTCAGATACCACTGTGTGAACGTCGTACAAGTCTGCATAGAACAGGCGGAACTCCTCCGCCACGTGCCTGGGGTTTGAAATAATCTCCCCATCGAGCTGCCTCAAGCATGTGATGACCGGGGGTTCGTGGGATTTCTTTGCCATACAGGCCAAAAGTTTACCGCAGCGCTCACCCATTTCATAAAATGACTGTCTAGTAAAAAATGTATCTCGCAATAATTGTGCATATAATTTCTGTCGCAGTAGCCAACCTGACTTGTTGTCCTCAGTTGGATTTCTGACATAGGTTAGTTCAGCCTGCACTACCTCCCAGGCCAAGGTATCAGCCTTAGCTGCATACGAGCGCTTTAAATCAGCAACAGCGGTGGAAAGTTCTCCCCTAATATATGCCTTGAATGCGTCCCAAATTGAAAGAAGGGAGTGACGTTCGTTTATCAATAAGAATTCTTCCCATCTATCAATAAACTGGGCAAAGGGTGGGAGCAGCATAAACCAATAGGGGTTGAAACGCCAGGATTTGGGTTTGGTAATGTCCGACCAGGTCAGGCAGAGCATCACAGGAGAATGGTCAGAAACCGAACGGGACAAATATATACACTCCGCAACATAAGGAAGGAGTTGTTTATTAACTAGGGCCAAATCTATTCTAGATGCATTAAATCCCGGCGAAAAGCAAGAATATTGGGAAGCAGACGAGTGGAGGGATTGCCAAGCATCTACTAAACCCACTGCACCCACCGCCATCTGTAAGGGAGAGGGTGAATTAGCCAGACCGAGAGTCTGCCCCCCATTAAACCTCTGACAATATCCCAGGTCGAATTGAAATCTCCTAACCACATAACCGATGTATCTGGCCATCGTAAAATAAAGGCAATCGCCAAGTGAATAACCTCCAATTGAAGCAGTATATAAGGATATATCTTCCGTGCTTGTCAATATCGATCGTTTTTAAACGAAAGAGCAAATTTTTTCGGACCAATATCGACACCCCCCTTGCATGAGAAGAATACTCAGAGTGATCCCACCCATGGTTTACGTAGTGTACGAGTCCTAGGGCCAGATACAGATAGATGGGTCTCCTGGAGACAAATAATATCTACCATATATGATTTTATCAGCCTCAACACCAAATTGCGTTTAATCGGATCATTAAGGCCCCTAACATTCCATGAAAGAAAATTTAGAGACGCCATGGCGCTTCCAAAGAAAAGGAGCATCTAGGATGTCGTAGAGGCCCCCACCCACCATTCAGAACATCAAGATCCCTCAATGTCCTCCAGGTATCAACTCGCATTTGTGTAAATGGAAAATGCACACACATATTAGCAAAACCCCAATCCCATTTCCCACCCCACATCCAATCCCCAACAGCTGGATGTATGACCCAAACATTAACCATGTTTTCAACCTACACCCCAATATCGAACAGCTGCCGGGGCCGAGCAAACAGCGCTTAGAAATCAGAATGAACACAGTAAATATCTGGGAGGAAATCTCCGAAGAGGAATCAATACCCCACATAATAAATTGCCTATATATGCAAGAAACCTTGAGAGTTAAGAGAAAGGAACAGGGAATATAGGAAAGATAAAGGAAGGGCAGGGGAATAGTTAGGAGGGGGGAAGGGATAGAAAAGGGAGAGAGGGGGAAAGGAAGAAAAACTCTCATACACGGGTGAAAGAGAAAGACATCAAAGAATGAGGCATAAGTTTTAGTACAACAATACCCAAATCAGCATCCAAAACGAAGAACTTGAGTCTCTAGGTGGTCACTGAGGGCCACGTAAGTTCACCTCCGGGTGCGTGTCTAGCCAGTCTTGGGCGTCCACAGGGTTTTCAAAGAAGTGGGTTCTCTCCCCCACCTGTACCCAAAGCCTGCCAGGATAAATCATAGCATACTTCAGTCCGCGTTCACGGAGCTTTGCTTTTGCCGAAGTAAACTGAGCCCGCTTCCGTTGGATTTCCAGCTAAAAGTCCGGGTAGACGTGAATTTGGACATTTTCATACAGGATCGGGCCTTTCTCCCGCAAAAGGTGCAACAGGGTGTCACGATCTCGGTAATGCAAGAACTTTACAATAAAAGTCCTCGGAGGAGCCCCAGGTGAAGATGGTTTTGGCATATTGCGGTGGGCTCGCTCCACCGCAAACATGACAGAAAAGCTCTCTCTGCTAAACTTTTCAATCAGAAGAGATTCGAGAAATGCCTCCGGTCTAGAGCCCTCCACCCATTCCGGTGGACCGATAAATCTCAGGTTGCAGCACCTAAGTTGATTCTCTTGATCATCAACCTGCTGGCGTAGTCTAAGTACTTGGGCTGTAACATCAGATATTTTAACGTCAACTGGATTTGCTCGGTCTTCCAAGTCGCTCAACCTCTGCTCCACTTCCGTAACTCTCTCACGCAACACCTGCGCATCTTGCCGAAGCAGGGAAATGTCTACTTTAATCTCATCGAACCACGTGGAGAGCGTGGTCTGGCAGGTGTGGATGGCTTCCAGCACTTTTTGGGTATCTAAACTAGGAACTTCTTGCGAGGCATTTGGTTGTTCTCTAGTAGGAGTGCTTGGAGAGGAGGCAGAGTACTTGTTGGTATCAGATGGCCCTGTTCTGCGAAAACCAGCCATTTTCTCCGCCGCCTCCATTTCTTTCTTAGGCGGCATAGTAGCAAGGTCAGACCCGTGGCACAAGTGGAGAAGGTTATGAGGCAGTCCCTCAGCTAGACAGCACTGTTCGATCCGCACCGACTGTTGGTAAACTTTAACATCTGGACGGCTGAGTCATCCTTCACTAATTAGGCCGAGGAGGTCTAGGCAGTCTGTGCAGAGCAGGGCCGGGACAAGGCATTTTGGTGCCCTAGGCAAGTACAGCCAATGGCGCCCCCCCCCCACTCCCCAAAAAATCGGCCCCCCCAACTAATTCCTCTCACCCTGCGCAGGTCTGTCACTAATTTTCTGCATATTCCACATAGCTCCAGTCCATCTCCTCAGCAGCCACTGCACAATGACAAATTAGCTTTTTCAAAATCGCTCCCCTCCGTATGACAGTGTAATACCTCTAAATAACAGTCACCGAATAATCCTCCGATACATGGAGCAAATCTACCAGACGAATGACTGTTACTAAAAACACTCCTACAAAACCAAAACTATTACTACTTAAGGCTCAAATAATCCTGCCAGACCCTGACCAAACGCGCCCCCCACATGTGACTATCAGCTGTACACAGGCTCTGTTTTACATATACCCGCCATACAGTGACCAGATAGTGGTAGATACTAGTTGTATGTAGACGCTCTGCAGAAATATAAGGATTACACTGCAGTTACATTTTAGTGACTCACGGGGAGACGTCTTTTTTGATCAGCGTGTTCAACGTTCCCTTTTCTTCTCCATCCGGTTCTCACTTCATGTGATTGCTCCCGACCAATACTCATCCTGCAGATTTGGACACAAATATCTTTGAATACTCACATTTCCAGCAAATCTTTACTTATAGGTATATACGTCCCCTCAGTTAGACAGGTATATAGATATGCCCTCTCAGTCAGGCACGTATATGTATATTGTCCCCTTAGACAGGTAGGTATATAAATATAGGGGCACTCAGGCAGGTATATAGACATAGGGTAACTCTCAGGCAGGTATATAGGGTCACTCAGGCAGGTATATAGATATAGGGGCACTCAGGCAGGTATATAGATATAGGGGCACTCAGGCAGGTTATATAGCTATAGGGGCTCAGGCAGGTATATAGGGGCACACAGGCAGGTATATAACTAGGGGCCACAGGCAGGCATGTGCGGGCTCAGGCGGGCGTATAGGGCCACAGGCAGGCGTATAAGGCCACAGGCAGGCATTATAGTGGCCACAGGCAGGCATGATAGTGGCCACAGGCAGGCGTAGGCTTTTGGGGCCACAGCGGCAGTTTATAGGGGCCACAGGCAGGCCTTATAGGGGCCACAGGCAGTATATAGGGGCCACAGGCAGGCATTATAGGGAGCACACAGGCAGGCATTATAGAGGCCACAGGCAGTATATAGGGGGCACACAGGCAGGCATTATAGGGGCACAGGCAGTATTGGGGCCACAGGCAGGCATTATAGGGGCCACACAGGCAGGCGTTATAGGGGCCACAGGCAGAATTAGGGGGCACACAGGCAGCCCTTATAGGGGCCACAGGCTGTATATAGGGGGCACACAGGCAGGCATTATAGGGGCCCAAGGCGTAATTTGGGGCCCCAGGCAGGCATTATAGGGGCCACAGGCAGGCATTATAGGGGCCCCAGGAAGTATATTTTTAGGCACACAGGCAGGCATTTTAGGGGGCCACAGGAACTATATTGGGGGCACACAGGCAGGCACTATAGGGGCCACAGGCAGTATATAGGGGTCACACAGGCAGGAATTATAGGGGCCACAGGCAGTATATAGGGGGCACACAGGCAGGCATTATAGGGGCCCCAGGCAGTATAAAGGGGCACAGGCAGTATATAGAGGCCAACAGACAGGCCCTTATAGGGGCACAGGCAGTATTTTAGGGGGCACAGACCAGGCAATTATAGGGGCCACAGGCAGTATATTGGGGCCAACGGCAGTATATAGGGGCACAGGCAGTATATAGGGCCACAGGCAGTTATAGGGGGCCCCAGGCAGGCATTTTAAGGGGCCACAGGCAGTATATAGGGGGAAGGCAGTGCACTTTAAAATAACAACATTAATACTTACCTGCTTCCGGCCACGCGCTCCTCTTCTGTCCTTTCAGCCCCGCGCTCCTCCGGCGCTCCTTCAGGCGGCACGGCCTGTGACGCGCTGTGCGCCCGAGGACAGGCAGCGTCGCGATGACATCACTTCATCGCGACGCTGCCCGGCTGAGCCACACGGAGCCGCGGCGGGTCCTCAGTGCTATGAGGACCCGGCGGCCCCGCTGTGTCGGCCCTGTGGCTTACCGGAGGATCCAGCGATCTTCCAGTGAGCGGGTCCGACACTGTCTGCGGAGCGGGAAGCGCTCGCTCTCTGCTCCGCAGAAGCGTTTGGGAAAAGGCGCCCGGGGTCTTCAGGCCCACGGCAGCGGCCTGGAGCCCGGCGACGTTCGGGGCCCTGCCTGCGCCCCTTGCAATAGCAAGTAAATAGTAATATCAAAAAATGGCCGTGTCCAAATCAACAATAGCTCATACAGGATATAGTGCAAAAAATATGTATACACATAGGCTCTTATAGTGGTAGAGTGGTGTGAAAAAAACACTCAGACATTCAAAGTATGGTATTGATAAAGGATCAATACAAGTATATATGTCTGAGTATACGGATCCCAATAGAGGTATGCATGTTGTTCCAATATACCAACAATAATAGTGGTAAGCTGTGCCACAGCTACAATACCCTGTTATGCCCTAGGAAAAAAACCCTGTATGAGCTATGGTTTTTTTGGCCACGGCCATTCTTTTCTATTACTATTTACTTGCTATTGCAATGTAATTGATTATACTAACATCATTGTACGTTTACCTATGTACCTACCTTTGATCTAATACATTACTGCATGTTATATTCGAACTTGTCCATAGTACAATTTTTCAACTGCAAAGATCATACCCTCTGTTCGGGTTATGTAATGTAACATATCCGTGTACAGCATACATGTATTTTATGTATTTCTCCTTTGAGATTTTATTTCACTTATGTTGTATATTTGTATGTTTATTTGTAGTGACTATTTGAGAAAGGTCATGATCGACTGAAACGTCACGATGCACTAGTCACTTATCACTTTGCCTATGGTGTTGGAGCCTATGGGTTATCTATAATAAAAATTTAACTTTTTGCAAAATTTATTGGAGTGCGATCAATTCCTTCTGAGATTTTCACTAGACTTTTTATAGCACCCCGAACCAAGCCAAAATTTTTTTCCACCAGGAGTGTACCTATGATTTTATACCCCAAAATTTGATATAATTGGGAAGGACCCCCTCTATCTCAACGTCTGGGGTGTATTTGGTTTTAAAACAAAAGGAAAACAAGAAGATTTTGCTATATTAAACCCCAATCTAACGAATTCCTATATTTCCTGCCAAAAAGACCACACCCGGAAAAGGGGAAAAAAAGTTTCGAAAGTTTGTTGGATAGGTTGATTGCACTACCCTTGCGGAGTATTATCGTCTAACCCCCCCATACCGCGGGAATTACGTTCCCATCTAAAACCCTACTCTTTAAAGATGGATAAACCCCTACTGTAAGAAATTTGAAGGAATATGAAAAAATTTTCTTTTGATCTTTTCTCTTAACTATTGAATATCTACAAAAATAAATAGGTGAGACAAGGAAAAAAATCTCACCACGAACAACAATTAGTTTCCCAAAATTTTATCTCGATGAATTTCACATTAAAGACAAAAGGTGGAAAAAAAAACGGGGGTTGGGAGCAAAAACACCTTTTGGAAAAACAGAAAAGACCCAAGTTTCCCCCGTGAACGGAGGACTATCTCAAAAAAAGAGTCTACGGGGCAATCCCAGAGGAAAATCGAAAAAACCACCAAGATAAAAACCGGGGTTTTCAAGCTCGGGGTCAGACAGTGAGAGAGGACAGCATACGGGAAAGCCCTAAAACCTTTTTTTATCCAAACCAAAGAAAAACAAACGAGGTCAGACCTATGGAGGGAAAGAGAGGACGTTGCAAACTTACCCCCACAGTAACGATATCAAGGTGAGCAGAAAAAACAACTTGGTGATAAATTTTTCCCTCTCGTATCTTATTCCCTGCTGAGTATATGTATTAAAAAAAGGTTTGTTTTTTCCCTACCCCTTCTCTTGACATTGTTTTAAAAACGGGAAATTGCATTTTTTTGGGTCGACATTTGAAAGCTCATTTTAAAAGATGTGAAATGTATCCAAATATAACTAACAACAACAGTGTTTTGAACATTCTCTAGGTTTATATAAG
Source organism: Phyllomedusa bahiana (assembly GCA_025379985.1). Classification (NCBI taxonomy): domain Eukaryota; kingdom Metazoa; phylum Chordata; class Amphibia; order Anura; family Hylidae; genus Phyllomedusa; species Phyllomedusa bahiana. The sequence continues at coordinate 76,022 of JAODAL010017472.1, forward strand.
AAAAGTTCTTTCTGTCCCCCACGTACGTATCCCCTTAGAAACGTATGTCGCCATTGTTAAAAGGGAAATTGAGAATATTGAAAGTGTCGCTAACGATACAGTGTATAAGAACTTAACTCCCAGGAATATGGGGCTTGAGAAACTGGAAATGTCCCACCATAGTTATTAAACCCCGCAGATAAGGGGGGGGCCCCAGTAGTAATGAATAAGTGACTAAGACAGAAAAATTGGACACAAATTTCCGGGTCATCTAAAAATATAGCCTCCTGAGCCCCAGGGCCCTGTTTTTTTTGGGTCAGGAAAAATAATTCAAAGGGGGGGGGGAACGGGGGGGGTTTTGGATCACTTTTAAGACAACATTATAGAAAAAGACCTATGACCCTTTCCCTTTTCAATGACCCCCCCCGTCACTCCCGTATTTCCTTTTTTAGCCTTTTTGATACATAAAAAGGTTTTATAAAACCCCCAGGGAACCTATTTGTGGGGATTTCAGATTCTATATTGTCCCCCTATCCCAATTTCTAAAAAAAGGGTTTCCCCTTCCCTCTAATTTCGCAATTTCCAGATAAAATTTTTAAATTTACACCCGGGGCATTTTTGTCCATCCCTTAAATTTAAATTTGGAAAAAGTTCCCCGAAAACTGCCCCCTACTAGTTTTCTTTTGAACGTATGCAGCTTGTATACGTCAATAGAAAATTTTTAAGGGGGGCTAAAAGGCCTTTCTGCCAACTTTTTAAAAATAACTCCCCTTTTCAAAAAGAGGAAAGGGGTCATTATTTTTTAGGGTTTTTTTCACACTAATCCTTTTAGGAAAGGTTAAATTTTTTTTTGGGGAAACATTCCCCACCCCAGAGACGAAAAGGGACCGCAATTGGGGGGTTTTAAAAAATGGCGCCCCTTTTTCGGTAATTTCCATATATGGGTTTTCGAAGGAAACCTTCATATAAACAGAATACAATGTTTGAAAAAACAAAAAGTCAGACTTTTGGAAAAGTTTACATCGCCCACATATTCTGTATTGGGAGGGGAGTGTACCCCTTAACTTTGGAAAATTTTTAAAACCTTTTGGCTCAACTCAAATTTTGGGCCTTTAATTGCAATATTTTCTATACGATTTTGATCAAAAAGATTTAACCCAAATTTTCCCTTTAAAACCTAATAGTTAAAAAACTCAGACACCAAACCCTTTTGCAAATTTACTTTATACCAACCCACGGACTGGGAACAAAATTTTCTCCATTATAGAAGCTTGGGCCATCCAGCTCATGTCAAAAAAGCACTTTCCAAATCACAGATTATGCGAGTTCAAAAAGAATTGTGTCAGATCCTTCCCCTTTAAAAATCTTACGGCAAAAGAGATGAACAATAAATTTTCGTGTGGAGGCCCATCCCAAAACACCTTACCCGCCAACCCAATACTTTGAGACAAGAAAGCCCTATTCTACAAGCCTTTCCATTTAAAAAAACATACCCACCCTCGTTTTTTGTTAGGTGTTAAAACAAATAATTTAGGGGAAAAATTGGCAAAAATCCCTCAGTAAATTTTTTATCCCAGGTAGAAGCTTTCCCAAAACCCCCGTACTCATTTGCTTTAGTTTAAAGGGACCTAAAAAAAAA